>SNQJ01S0066163.1:8013-40211 GCA_010110895.2 Picea sitchensis
TGAGTTTGGTATGTGTCTAGTTAGCATGAGTTATGTGAGGCACTATCTTAATCATGTAACCATTTTTTAAATTTACATAAAGCCATAAAATAAAGGTGTCTATGTGATTCTCGATATTTTGAAGAAGACTCAAATTAGTGGCATCCCATTGCATAGTTATTCTTGTTTTTCAACTTTGATTAAAAAAAGTACTAATAGAAAGAATTGCAATCATTAGAAAGCATTCAAATCAACATATGCTTCGACATTGTCATTTTGATAGAATGAGATTCATGCAAATAAGATTGTTTTGTACTCAAACATCGGATATGAGGTGAAATATTGAAACAATCATGTAATTATAAAAGAATTACAAAGAAAAATGAAGCATGTGTTCTATATACGCTTGTATAGCATTTATTACTATGGTTTAAAATGGTTGGTTATAAGAAATTTGGTACATTTAACATTTACTATTATTTAAAGATGTTACATGAGTCAATGCTTTTCTTGGGGAGGGGTGCAAGATTCCTATTATGTAATTCCATAATCTTTCTCTTTGCAATTAACTCTAAATACCTATATTAGGCTAGTTTTTATCCCCATTTTTCTCACAACCCCATAGTGTAGCATCCCTTGAAAATGTGTATTGTTGTTGTAATGCCTAGTATTTTTTTTGCTAAAGATTGAATTTCATTCAAAATTCATAATCATGAATTTGCAATTATTTTCATATTGCCATAATCATAAATTTTAGGAGCTTAACTATTATTCCTTGCTCGTACAATGGGAGGAGGGAATAAAAAGGGATCACCTTTCATTTTCAACTTAGTCTTACTATATTTGACTTAGCATGCTTTCCTACTCTTAGAAACAAACTTAAAAAATGTTCAACATCCACAATCATGAGAAACCAAAGTAGAAAGTCAAATGACTAATCAAGTGTGAATTTTTTTAACATAACATATACTTCTAAATTTTGTAGTATGTAGTGGAAAGTTTTTATACTAATAACCACAAACATTGTGTTTACATTAGTAAAACCTTGAAATGATAATAGTAATGATGTTAACACTTTTTATCACTTCTACTTACTCTATGATTATATGGAAAAATATTATGCTATTCCTAATATCTAGAGATGAATGATTTACTTACATTATGTGACTTCACATTAGATTCATTAATATGCTTTTATAAAAAATCAATATTTTTTTAGGCCCTAGACATGAGCATGTGGTTGAACAGGAAGTGATTCAATTATACGTTGCACATTTGGAGGTCCATCCTTGTTAAATCCACTCATGAAATAATATGCATTCCAAGCCAATTATTAGTTAAATGATCCATTTAGTATTGAGACACTAGCATGGAAAACCACAAAGCTTAGAAGGGTAGAGTTACAAAACACCCTCAATGGAGAAGAGATAAGTAATATTTCTATTATTTAAATGATCCATTTAATATTGAAATATTTCTATTATTTAAATGATCCATTTAATATTGAGACACTAGCATGGAAAACTACAAAATTTAAAAGAGTAAAGTTACAAAACACTCTCAATGGAGAAGAGATAAGTAATATTTCTATTAGGGTGAATTTTACAATAAATACTAGTGATAAGCACTTTGTAAAACAAATTTCTTTGAAGGAATGTAAGGCCAAAGTCTCATGGTAAGACTAACTAAATGAGTTCTTTTAAATTGACAAGAGAGATTGTGCAATGAGCTTCAAAGATATTATGTTGTATAATCACAATTATATTAAAATTCAATCACAATCACATTTAGTTACAAGAAATATTATTCAACTATGATTGATGGTGTCTATACTAAATATTCTTCTTGGTGTGTCATGTGTTGTCAAACCTAGGTTGTCTCACACATGACTATGTCTACAAATTTGTTGTTTTGTGCAACCATGTTTAGATCTATTCGAAACATAGAATTTTTTCACATTAACACTTAAATAAATTATGTTAAAGCTCATTTTTATGCTAGATCTTGTATACATTGAAGTTTGGATGTGTGGTGGAGATGAAATTTATAGTAAAGCTCAAAATTGCATTGAAGATCAAATTTGGATTGGGATCACATTTGCATTGATGCTTACTTTTTACTTGAAGCTGGTATAACAACAAAAACCCTTGGTGGATAGGATTTGAAGGATAAATGGTTTAATTCATGATGTATATATATATATATATTTTTAGGCAATGGTGTGTTTCCATTTTTTCTTAAACACAATGAAATGGCTTATACGATTTTTCATAAGAGATTTTAGTCCTAAAACCAAACACACTAAAGGCCATTATTTCTTTGATATCTGGACTTTGATTTATCTAGATTGAGAAAAGTGAATGAACCATCATGGATCGAAATCCAAGTGTTTGACACTACCCTTTGAGTGTTTTTTCAAATATTTTGAGGGATGCAAGGTAAAATTTTAAATTGAAAGGAGGATGTGGTGTTATTAGAAGCTTCTGTGAGGGAGCACATGCCCTCTGAAGTTCAAATATCTATAAGTAACAAAATTAGGATGTTTAAAATTGTATAAATCAATAGGTTTAATGTTTGTTACCTTTGCAAAAAAATGGGATACTTCATGAAGTAATGCTCAAAGTTGGAGACTGAGAAAAATAGTGAGCATGATAATCTAGAAGCCAAGAAATATTGAAATGATAGGTTTATTGTTAATTCAAAGCAAAGTAGGAAGGATAATAATAAAGTTATGTGGAGGCTCATTTAAACCTCCTTGGTTCAATTATGTCATTAATCCATTATTTGATAAATTGAGTGAATATATGACTTTAAAAATAGAAGTGGTTGTGACAATTGGTGACTTGCCACAAAATTTTACAAATGATTTGGAATTTGAGTACCTTGTATAAGAAACACAAGGAGATTGGATTGAGGTGAAGAAGAGGACTGGATTAAATAAATATTCTAAATAAGGTAAGTATCTTGGAGAAGTTGTGAACAAACTTGATAGAATTTAGGAACATAAAACAATGAGTAAATATCCTCCATTTAAAAACTAAATAGATCCAATGTTAAGGCCCTGAAGAGAAACCTATAATGAGATGTGCTAAGTGTTTTATGATTCTAAAAAAGGTTGGACATGCATGCATTGGAGACAATTTTGATGAAGCTTGTTATGAAGCAAGCACAATTTGGATTCCCTTTTTTGGGTGATAAGTAGAGTTCTAGGCATGAATATTTATGGTGAATAGAAGAAATATTTCATTTCACACTCCTTCAAATTTATGAGGCATATTACAAGTTGTTGATTTTGAGACAATTTTCAAAGGAAGAAAATAATTAATATGTTGGTATGAATCATCGAATTTGGTTGAATTATATCATGTGTGACTATATTTGTGTGGATGGTAATTGTTTCTTTGATACGAGAACATGAATTAGAAAATTTCAATCTTGAAGGAAAATTATTTCAAGCATCGTATTTTTGGCTTTTAAAAATCACCTTTAGGAGATATGTAGAAGTATTTTTTATAATTTCCATGAAGGCTTGTCTACGTTTGTGAACATTGTCTCAATTGTTATAAAAAGAGTTATATGTAGAAGTTTTGTTTGTTCACATTCATTATGGATGAGTTTAGTATTATTAACATTGGATTTGGGTTAAGGAAACTTTCTTCAGAGTTCATAATCAATATTAAAGCATTTGATTCACAATACAATATAAAGTTCATAATCAATATTAAAGCATTTGATTCACAATACAATATAATATGGTGGGAATATAATTCTTTTCTTTTTTTTTTTCTAGTGAGGGATTGTTTATAGGTGATACACATTTGCATCCATGTGGGCACTAATTTATTTTTTTTTCTAGTCAGGGATTGCTTATAGGTGATACACATTTGCATCCATGTGGACACTAAATTGTTTTTTTTTGTTGCATAAGATTTCATTTGAAAAATTTTGAGTAAAAAATACATGATTCCATTTCAATATGAATGCTTGGGTTTGAGCATTTGTTGGAAATGTATTATTGAGTATGGAAGATGGGACATGATATCCCCACCAACAAGCTCATTGCTTAAGATATTAGCTATAGGCTATATTAAAAGGTAAAATATTTTGTTGAAAAAAACGAAGCTTTTCAATATCTAGAGACAATCATGTAGTCATATTTCAAGATTCAAAGTGATTGCCTCATATTATATGACTTGTCATGCATTTGGTCTCTATCTAGTAAACATGAATTATGTAAGTCTCAATCTTAATCTTGTACCCATTTAAAAAACTTGTACAAGGCTATTAATTGTATTAATGTGTCATAAAGATGAGTTGTGATGCATTTGGTCTATGTCTAGTCAACGTGAATTATATGAGGCACTATCTTAATATTGTAACAATTTAAAAAACTTGTATACAAAGTCATTAATTGGAATTATATGAGGCACTATCTTAATCTTGTAACCATTTAAAAAACTTGTACACAAAGTCATTAATTGTAGTAAAGTGTCATAGAGATTACTAGCATGATTTTCAATATTTCGAAGTCAACATAAAGAAGTGCCATATCATAACATAGTCGTATGTCTTTTTCAACTTCAATTAAAAAACATATTGGTAGAAAAAATGCATTCAATAGAAACTATTTCAATCAATATTTTCTTGGGTATTGTCATTGTGAAAGAATGAGATTTATACAAATAATAATTTTCTCTACTTGAAAAGGCATTGTATATGAGAGTCATTTCCCTTTGATATCCAAACTCTAGAGTGGATATTGAAACAATCATGTACCTATATAGAAGAACTACATAGATAAAATGAAGTAGTTGCTCTACCATTGAATTCTGATGTTTCAAAAATGATTGGATACAATAAATTTGGTACTTGTGGCTCTCTATTGTTGTTGAATGATGTTTCACAAGTTAATGTTTTTCTTGGGGGAGTGAGTGACTCCCAATATATAACTCCATAATTTGTGTTCTCTTTTGTAATTCCTTCTAACTTATATCTATTAGGTTAATTTTTTCTCCCATTTTTTCTTATTGTCTTACTTCCCTTAAGAATGTGTACACAAAGAAGTAAAGTGTCATAGAGATGACTAACACGATTTTCAATATTTTGAAGTCAACATAAAGAAGTGCCATATCATAGCATAGTTGTATGTCTTTTTCAACTTCAATTAAAAAACATATTGGTAGAAAAAATGCATTCAATAGAAACTATTTCAATCAATATTTTCTTGGGTATTGTCATTGTGAAAGAATGAGATTCATACAAATAATAATTTTCTCTACTTGAAAAGGCATTGTATATGAGAGTCATTTCCCTTTGATATCCAAACTCTAGAGTGGATATTGAAACAATCATGTACCTATATAGAAGAATTACATAGATAAAATGAAGTAGTTGCTCTACCATTGAATTCTGATGTTTCAAAAATGATTGGATACAATAAATTTGGTACTTGTGGCTCTCTATTGTTGTTGAATGATGTTTCACAAGTTAATGCTTTTCTTGGGGGAGTGAGTGATTCCCAATATATAACTCCACAATTTGTGTTCTCTTTTGTAATTCCTTCTAACTTATATCTATTAGGTTAGTTTTTTCTCCCATTTTTTCTTATTGTCTTACTTCCCTTAAGAATGTGTACAGTCCTTGTAATACTTGGTATTCTTTGTATAAGGTCAAATTTCGTTCAAAGTTCATAACCATGAAATTACAATTCTTTATATATTTCCATAATCACAAATTTTAGGAGCTTAACTATGAAGAGGGAGGAAAGGAAAGGGTATGTCTTTCTTTTTCAACTTAATCTTCGCCATATTTTTTCTAGGATGCATTATTAATCTTAGAAACAAACTTATGAGTGTGTGGTCAACCTTGTTCATGAGATACCAATAAAAAGTCAAAAGACTAATTAGGAAAAATTAAAATAAAATTTACTTTTATATTTCAAAGTAGGGAATGAAAAATCGTTATTCTAACAAGAACAAACATTGTGCTTACAATAAAACCTTCAAATGATAATAATGATAAGTTTGAACCTTTTTTTTTCACTTCTACATACTCCATGAATACATAATCAAAGATTATTCTAGTGTTAATACCTACAGATGAATAATGTACTTCCACTCTATGGTTTCACATCAAATGCATTATTGTGATTTTATAAACCAACAATATTTTCTAGGTTCTATACATAATCATGTTGTTGAACAAGTGGTTCAATTATAAGATGTGTGTTCTTACAATAGAACAATGTACTTCCACTCTCTAGTTTCACATCAAATGCATTATTGTGATTTTATAAGCCAACAATATTTTCTAGGTTATATACATAATCATGTGGTTGAACAAGTGGTTCAGTTATAAGATGTTTGTTCTTACAATAGAACCTTCAAATGATAATAATGATAAGTTGAACTTTTTTTTCACTTCTACATACTCCATGAATACATAATCAAAGATTATGCTAGTGTTAATACCTAGAGATGAATAATGTACTTCCACTCTATGGTTTCACATCAAATGCATTATTGTGCTTTTATAAACAATCAATATTTTCTAGGTTCTATACATAATCATGCGGTTGAACAAGTGGTTCAGTTATAAGTTGAACATTTGAAATATTGTCCTTGTCAACTCCCCATATGCAATAATATATCCAAGTTAGTTATTGTTTAAATGATACATTTGGTATTGAGGAGATTGGAGTGGACAACCAAAAACCAAAGAAGGGTTGTTGTTATGAAGAAGAGTTAAGTGGAGAAGATATTGGTAATATTTTTATTAGGTTGCATCTAACAACAAATACTAGTAAATAGCTAGAATTGGTGCAAAAATAAGCATGAACACCTTAAATGTGTTTCTCTAAATTGTACAATTGTATCCATACTATGTTACAATGCACATTGAATATGAAGAATGTGTGAGTGGTAAACACTACTTAAGACAAATTCCTTGAATGAAATGCAAGGCTAAAGTCTTGTGCTCAAACTATCTAAGAGTGTTTTATTAAATTGGCAATAGAGAATGTATAATGAACTTCAAAGCTCTTATATAGTACAATTACAATTATATTAAGATTCACTTAAAATTGCATTTAGTTACAAGAATTGTTTTCCATTTATGATTGATGACTTCCATATATGTATGTGTGTTGGAGTGTTCTGTGTCATTGAGCATAGCTTGCTATCATGCTTGACTATGTGTTCAAATTTGTTGTGTTGTGGAATCATGTTCAAGTCAGGGTATTTTTTAAAGGTTAAATGTTATACCTATGTATAGTACTCTAGGAAACTATTTTGCTTTGGAAATTATTCATATCACCTATAGGTGAATATTCCAATAAAAACAAATAATTTACTATTAAAAGGTGTGATTTTTGGTGAATATTATCAATTTAATCATATTTATGTAAAAGATAGGCAAATTTTAGCAAATTAGCAAATATTTTTTCAAAAATGGACAAAAAATCAATTGGAAAATTTTCGCCCCTAAAAAATACCCTATTCAAGTGTATTGGGCACAAAGAAATTTTGCACCCTAAAATTTTAGAAGTTACATTGAATCTTGTAGTATGTTAAGGCCAATTTTTATGCTATAGTTTTGTATTTGTATTGGATGTTGGATGTGTGTTGGAGATCAAATATGTGCTAGATATTAGAATTGCACTGAAGATCAAATTTCCATTGATCATGTTTGCATTGATGATTATTTTGACAAAGACGCTATTGTAACAACTAAATCTAGCCCAATGTACATTTAACCCGAGGATAATGTTGTATCTACATAGATCATATTTGTCAAGGAAAAAAATGTGGTTACCACAATTTGGAAACTCAATGTTGAACCATTTTCAAGCAACACACCTCTTAGTTTGTTGGCTATGTTCTTGAACTTACCTTTGATTTCCTTATTTTTAAGTTGCATTGTCTATCTTTCATGTGTGATCTACACTTTGTATACCCATTTGGACTTTGTACTGCCTCCATTATCTTGTTCAGTCATTATAACAAGTTGCTATGAAGTAGGTCGTGCAAATGCACCTATATTGTGGCTTCTTTTTTCTAACATGAATTCTGCCAATTTGATGAGAAATGTGACCTCAAAGCGAGAACTCTAGCCCTAAAAGCCCATATTTTTGTGTCAAAGCCAAAGAGTAACCCATGTTTCAAAGGTGGGTGCTACTAGTAGCACCTTATTTTTGCACAGGGTTACAATTACTATCTTTGCAATACATGTCCTTAATAGAATCATTAATGTTGTCGACAAAGCCTTAAAAGTCAATACCAAATCAAAAGTGGCACTAATAGTAGCACCATTTTTTATTTTTTAGGTTAAAAATACAACTTATTTGAAACATATGGACTTGGCAATCAATATCGTTGCAACCACAACCTTCAAATCGACATTCAAACCGAATGTGGTGTTCCTAGCATCAACCCCCAATTTTTATAGGGATAAAATTGCAAATTTTTTAGAGATTGTGGTGCGACAGGTGAAATACCATTGAAACCAAAATCTTAAGATCAGACATGTAATCGAAAAGAGGCATTATCACTAGCACCCTATTTTTGGGAAGGCATATTAAACTTTTAACATTTTAGAAACCATGACCAAAAACTTATACTCTTGCAAACAAAATTTTAAAATAAATATGTGAAAATAAATAAATAAAACTATGAAAAAGAACTCAAACAAGAAAAAATAAAAATATGATTTTCTTTATAAATAAATAAATAAATAAAACATTTTAAATTAAAAATAAATAAAAACAATAAAGCTAAATAACTAGAAAAATTAATAACCTATCTTTAAAAAATTAAAAGTCTTAACAAGGAAATATATTAAAAACCAAATTTTCTTTTTAAATTATTGGTTTTATTTTAAATTTAATATAAAAAAAAAAAAAAAAAAAAAAAAAAAAAAAAAAAAAAAAAAAAAAAAAAAAAAATATATATAAAGAAAATTAAAACATAGAAAGAAAAAGCGTTTTTTTTGTAGCTAGTGTTTTATATTACCTTTTATAAACAAGAATCAAAATATTATGTAAGCTAGTGTTTTATATTACCTTTTATAAACAAGAATCAAAATATTACCTTCTATAAACAAGAATCAAAATACATATTAGGAGTCATGATGCCAAAGCTACCAATAATGGAAACCAACTTCAACAATAGGACCAGATTGTTTGTAAATGTCTGCCCTGAGGGCCAAAATTTACACACACGATATTATTTTTTTGTCTATTGAACAAGTCAGGATCTAAAATAAACACAAAACTATGCTAAGTGTGAAAACGGGAACATAGAGCATAGTTGGAAAGTATTATCAAGCGCCTGACGAGCTGCCTTTTCCATCACGCTAGGAGGATCCGACCATACTGGAAGAACTACTTGATGGTGGGGTGACGCCTAATATCGTTGGCTTTGTTTTGGATTGGAGAGCATGTCATAAAGTGCCCCAATGTTTTGTTCCATTTTCTCTTGACAAAAAATTTGGTTTTCCATTTCCCCTCTTAGGTCGAAGATCAATTGTAGTTGGTCCTCTGTGAATCACATAGGGTGTTCCTCAACGTCTTGTTGATGGGATATTTCACCATGTTCCGAAATTATGGATCCTTCGTCATCCCTCATGGTTATAGAGGTGGTCAATTATCTTTGAACATTAATCACATCAAGCGACATAGGAGATTCCATGTTATCTTGACCAGGTGTTGGTGGAAAATCCTCCAATACTACCTCATATCTCAATGTCTCTTCCTCGTGTTGGATACCAGAAGAGTCTCTAACCTTAGCATTCATGTCCATTTATTGGTGTGTGGAACTAATATCACTGAGTGAAGGATTAGGACTATGACATTTACTAGAGTAGTTATGAAAGGTTCTACTACCTTTGTGTACCTTAGCCCTTTCACGAGGCATGTTGCATGGGAAGATTAAATCCAATAAACAATAAAAATGGACCAGAAGAAGCTTGAGACTAGAACCCTAAATATGAAGATGGAATGAAAATACTTGCCTCTTTCGGAACTTATTTACACTTGTTGTACGGAGTACTTATGAATTTTGAGAGTACCCATTTATTTTTCCTGTGCAATAACTATAATCATAACTACATCATAAAGGCCATTCATAGGAGCAGTATCAGGCTTAGCGTATCTATCCCCCATCGTACCTTGAGATATTAAGTTTACCATAATACATACACCTTAGTTGTATAAACTTGTGTTAGCTAACTACCTCGAAAGATATGAAGAGAACATGGTAGCAACGTTGAGGGCCATTTTGCTTTCTATCATGTTGATCATAATGACACCCTAGTATGGGGTATTCCTTCCAATTGGTCCATCTCTATGCATTCCATAAGAAGGGGAGGAACATGCCTTTGGCTTGCCTCATAAACTAGGTCATGCTCACGACAATTAACTCTAGCATTTTCCATTTTTTCCATTATATTGTTTGTCTCTCACCTAACATGTGAGGGAATGAGCACAAGATGAGGAAACAATAATGATTTGAGGAGTTCAATATGGTCGAGGAGTGTCCAACTAAGTGACATCTTTGTAGGATCTAATCCATTCAAAATATTTACAAACATGGAGATGATGATATGTGAATCCCCTTCCACCTGAGATGACGATAACCTAGCTGAGAGGCCACCTATATAACTCTAAGAAGGACCCAAAGCTTTGTTACGTTATTGGAGTCATGACCCATAATTCTTGCAAGAATACTACAAGTATTCCCATTTTCGTCCCTGAAAACAACACCGAATCCAGCTAGACTCAAATTCCCTTTTGAAGCACCATCAAAATTAAGTTTAACAAATCCCAGAGGGGGCCTCTGCCAAGAAACGTGACTAAGAATAGAGGGGGAACGAGTGATTTTTGAGGTATACACCTGATTGAGATTGAGGTTCCAAATAGAAAGAATGGATTTTTCATTGGGCTCACATGATGAATCATCCTTTAACCATTGTTGAGACCTGATGCTTTCTTGAATACTTTCATGAATCTTAGAACAAATATAGGATTCAGATGATTGCTATGAGTGGAAAATTATTTGATTTCTCTCCTTCCAGATCTTCCAAACCACAAAGTTAGGGAGTAGTTTCCAGATTCTATTCAAAATTGGATTTTTGAATGTTGATGGCCTTTATCTTTCAATAGTGATAATGATATTGTCATTATACATATATGTTGTCCACATTGCCTGAGAAAATTGATCCCATATGAGGGAACTGAAAGGGAACTTATTAAGGACATGTTCCATGGATTCCTCTTGTTGGGATAAAAGAGGGTAGGTTGAGGGGTCGATGAATCCACGTTTTCTCATATTATCCTAGGTGACAATGCAATATTGGACTAGTAGCCAAAGGAAGATACTTACTTTTGGAAAAAAAAACTCCTTCCAAATGATGTGTCATATATTCTCTATGGCATAAATATGAAACTAAGCTTTGAGGGCATAGGTTTATTTGATTGAAAAGGTGCCTTTGGAGGAATGTCCCCGACGCAAAATATCAATTCCATGTCGAATGAAAATTTTCCTTAATGTTGGCTCATCATGCCATGGCCCCAATTACATTCCAAGGGTAGATCGAGATCTCTATGTGTGATCTTCCATTCTCTCCAGGAATGGAGGCGAGTATAATCCTTCCAAAAGTCTGCTACCCAGAGGCTTCCATTATTCTGCATGTGAGAGTGGATATCTTGCATACTTTCCTTTTGTTGGAGAGGTTGCATTTATTTCCATGAATCCGACCAAAAAATTGCCTCCTGACCATATATGAGTTCCCAAAATGCATATTCTTATAATAGGGTGTGATTCTCCCATGCGACATTCCATATTAGGGATCTGTTAATATGGTCATTCCACGTGATGAGTTTTTCTTCTTCTATACTTGGAGTGTACTTCCTTCTCTATAAGTGAGACCAAAGGTCCTCTAGATGATTTAACCAGACCAACCATATCTTTGTTCCCGTAATTCCATTCAATAGGAAGGGATATCACAATCCTAAACCACCTGAAATATTTGGTTTGCATAGGGTTTCCCAATTTACCAGGGCCCACTTTCATTCTTCATTATTTCCTTTCCAAAGGAACCTTCTTTGAATGTTACGAATGGTCTTAAGCACTTATTTTGGGGCAGTGATTCCAAGAGAAGGTAGATAGGAATGTATTGAAGCACCGATTTGAGGAACACTGGATGACTAGCCAAGTTGAGAAAGTGAAAGGTCCAAGAGTTAAGACAATAAGTCAAGGAATTAATTAGGGATTCCCAAGAGCTATTGCGAAGGGAATTATCAATGAGGCAGATGCCCAGATATTTGGAAGGAAGTGATCTATGAGAGAAGCCAAGAATACAAGTGATATGGTTATGGATGGCTATGGGGATATTGAAAAAGAAGATTTGGGATTTGTCAGTGTTGATAGAAGTGCATGAGGCATCACTAAAGTCATTCGGAATGTTGTGGATTTAAGGGATTCCCTAGTTGTAGGTGATCCCATCATCATGGTTGTTGTGTATGTTTTTTCACTTGGGTGAGAAAAACAAGGTCACTTACAAGTCTAATTGGGCCTGCTAGACAAGACAGAGGTTAGTGCATGAGTTAGATAATCCAAGCACATGAAATAAACAAGCAAATAAACTAAAAACAACTAAGGAAATAAAACTAAAATGCATAATAAACTTTGAACCAAAATCAATCAACCAAATGACCAATATTATGCCACCAATGGATAACTATATTAGTTGGCAAAACATCGTAGATAAAAGAGGACTTATGGATCCCCTCTTCCTCCTTGGGAGGGCTCTTGAGTAGTATAGTTTTTGTCCAATTGTATATTTTTTGTCCACTTGTATAGTTTTTGCCTCTTGGAAATGCATTTTTGGTGTTCCAGGTGAACTAATAGGTGCTTGGAAATGTTGTATTTATGTAACCATTTGCATGCAATGTTGCTGATGAAATTTCAGTGATAATAGATTCCCCCTGATGTGTGAGGTTGGGAGCATACGTATATATGAAATACATCAATGTTTCTTCTACTGAGAGTACCACTGTAATGAAGAGTGTTGATAAGAACTGCAAGAGAAATACTATCGGAGGGAGAGGGGAAACCGTGAGACCCAAATATGTCTCTAGGGAGAGAAAAGAAAATATGTATACAAATAAGGCGGACATATCCCATGCTCATTTTATGTAACCCAAAAATGTAAGATAGTAATTGAGGTTGTATGTTGATGTAGATAACTGTAGCGCCCTCCGGGGCAGTTTGATAATGACATATGACAATTCTGATGGTGAACATACTCTGAAAAGAGGCAAGGATGCATATAATAAGTTTCGATGACTCATAGGCATTGATGGCCTAACAAATTCATAGGTCTTTGGCTATTATAAACAACTGCAATATTTGCATAGTAAGACCCACTGTAACATGAGATTGTGTTGAAGTTGAATGTTATGGGGGTCAATGGCATCAGAGAGCAATGATGGTTCTCTCTATGCCGTTTGAGACTCCTCATTATAAAGGTAATGAGAGTCAAGATACTATTGCCCTTCTGGAAATTGTGGTGATGTCGACAGAAAGGGAGACGCGACTCCAAGAATCAAAGGGCTTCATGAAATCCACTAGATAAGATCAGGAATTGATAGGGAACATGAACGAAGTCAGGATGCGGTGAGACTCAATACTGCACTTGGTTGGGGGTATGTTTGAAGGATGATTGGCAGCAACCATGAAACGGTATCTAGCGTCAGGGGGACAACTAGACATGGGGTTAAATTGTGTCAAAGGAGTGACAAAGTGGACAAACTCATAGATCAGGGGTACATGGACTGTGGGATACTCGGGGTTTATGGACGATGTCAATATGAGTAGAGGATAGTGAATGCCCCAACCAAGGGTGAGATGGGTTGCTTTCCCAGAAAAATAAGGTCGTCAAGGGTGACAACAAAAACACTAAGTAAATGTTGGAAACAAAGGCTTTTTACAATTACCAAATGAATAAAGAATAATTTGGGATGAGTGTACAGATACAGAAATGGGTTCCCCAATGCAATATGGCTTGGCCTGTGAGGACACAAGTTGCGTGGGGGGTGGGGGCCCCGTGGGTGGGTTTCTATATGAGGTAAATGAATGGAGGGAAATCTGCAAATGGGAAAACTGACTATGGATTAAATTGAGGGTTAATAATACTGTAGAGGCGCAGTCAAATAGAACCGAGATGAGATAACTTGGGAGTCCATTGGGAAAGCTAGCAAAATGATGAGAATGAGCATGTGGCTTATTCTCGGAAATGCGTAAGACTATCGGGACTCCCATCTGTAGGGGGTGAAAGCAGCATGTGTATCAAAGTACCAAGGGGAAATATGAATGGGACAACTCATGTGGGGAGGGTGCTACCGGGTGACAGTACCAAAATGCAGCAGAGGTGACAGTACTGCAGAGCTGGATGTAGGGACCCTAAAGGCGAATGTCGGAGGGTGTGACTGGGAGAGGCAATTGAGATTTAGAGGGAATGATTAGATGCCAGTGTCAATCATATACCTGAAGGAGCTACGCTGGTTTGTGATGACCAAGTACCTGAACACATTAAAACCGAATACCCAACATGAAAAATATCTGAAGATAAAGAACATAGAACAGTTATTTGATAATTTTGAACATGAGCATGCGTACCTGGGTGTGATGTGAGAAAAATTCTCCCCTAGGGATGAGTGCATATGGTGACCTGAGGAATGTGACTGTGTAGGCGGAAAGACCCTGATCGTGTGGCTGAAGACAGAGTGAGAAACAAAGACTCTAAGCTCTTGTAACTGAGTGTGGAAGTTGGAAAAAAGGGCCTATATATGGATGGTGGGCCCACAATGACACCTCATTTGCACTGACACTATTGGTGGTATGGAGAGAGTGTTGTGAGGTGTTTTGGAAGATTATGGGAGCTTGGGGATATTGATCAAGTGGGTGAAATACCTCTTGTGAGATGAAAAGTGCTCGATGATGGAGCATATTCCAAGGGAAATCATGGGTAGTCAGTTCCTCCAAGATGTCTTTGTCACAGTGGAAAATGTGAGAATACAGTGGATCCTGGGAGGTAACAGGGGGAACCATCATTGGGTAGGTGTTATTTTCCTCAAGTGGTGAGGACATAGACAGGATATTGTGTACATGGTGCGAGGGACCACTGTACATAAAGTGAATTTCCCAATACTTTGGATGAGAAATTGTGGTAGGGGGTAAGATTTCTTGTGGGAAATGAACTAGAGAATTGGGAGGATTTGGGGAAATATCCTTAGACAGTCTATCCATGAACCATGGAGGGGTGGGAAGTGACTTAGGTTCAAGGGATGTGATATCAACAGTATCTAGATAAGGGATAGGGGGAGTCACTTGCATTACATGAGGTGAGGTGGTTGAATGATTTTGAATAAGGGTTATTTGACGACGTCTATATTCAATTATCAAAGGACATTGGTACGTGAAATGATCAAGTGAGTCACAAAGAGAGCAAGGGAATCTCATCCATTCAGTGACTAAGGTCGAGACATAATGGATGTCGGTGACATGGGTACCCGAAGGTGTTGGTGGAGAGGGATCTTGTTGAAAGTTGTGGCATATTTCTATCAATGTCTGTCGAAACTGAGGTAGAGCTGGGAAATGATGAGTATAGTGGCCATACTCTGAACAGATGGCACACGCAAATTTGGTTCGCAACCCTTTATTGCCTATAGTAGGGGACGTTGTGGTAATAGTAGGTGTGCTTGGTGAAGCGACGAGCGATGTGGTTGCTCAAGGGAGTTGGATCAGATTGTGTAACTCTGGAAGAGAAGGGCATCTATTAGTGGGGTGTCCCTCTCTTTTGCAGAGTGCATAAGGAGGTTGAACTCGGGGAGGAAGCAGAGCGTTGGGCTCTTTCTTCTTCCATTTGCCCCCATCTGTAATGGTGGTGCTGGAAAATGGAGGTGAGGGTGGTGTGGTCGGAGTTAGTACTAGAATCTGCATCGGGATTCCCTTTGATTGGGGAGGGAGGGATGGTTGAAGAACCATCATGGGTGGGTGTAGATACCATACTAGAATGGAGAGCACCATGTTGGGAAGGGTAAGCATTGCGGCTACCTAAAAATCTAGTACTCCCGGTGGGGGGCAGAAGAAGGGGATCTGAGTAATGGCTTGGGGGATTGTTTCCCAAACCAGGATTTTCCCTTGGGGAAGGGTGAAATCGGGGGTAAGTGGTGTTGTAGGTTTCTCGGGTAATTCCTAAAGTATAATTTCTTCAACTTGTGGGATGTCGAGGGGTGGAGAAGCCTCAGTGGGAGGAATGGTATCTCCAGTTTCAGTTTCGTTAGAAGATATGACACACACTTGTGGTGAGGGGTGAATGAGTGGTGGTGCTCCATGGTATGCCCCCAGCAAAGATGGGTCTTTGAAAATTATGGGGGCTATATCCATGAGTGGATATGTGTCAGAACTAGTGCAGATAAAAGGTAAGATTTTATTGATGTTCGTGGAGTGGTTAGGCTCGTAATGTGAAACTTGGTCGATGGTGATGATTTTCCCATTGTGGGGGAACATCATCGTTCGAAACACAAAAGGGGCCACTTCTTTCATAGCGTACATGTAGCTATGTCCAAACAAGATGTTATAATCGAGCGTGGTGTCGATAACCTCAATGTTGATAAGGATGGTCTTTCCCCCAAGTTCAATGGGGACATTTTGAAAGATCCCTTCAGGGGAAGATGGTCGACCATCATAAGCTCTCAAAGTAATGGCGGATGGTACTAGTTATGGGGAACCGAGTTTATTCCATACAATTTTGGACATGATGCATGTGGATGCACCTTCATCAATGATACACTGATGAACAATGATGTTCCAAATCTTGACTGGTATTTGGAAAGATACCAAAGCGGGGAGATGAGGTTCCCCACAATCTAGATCAAATGTGATGAGTCTAGTGTATCAGCTGGGTCGACTGCCCCCAAGGCAGAAAGCAAGGATTTTTGTTGAGTTGGACAAGTTTGGAGGACCTCCAATACTGACATGGTTGCAGGGGACATGCCAAGTCATCGAATAGACTATAATTATGTGCCTCCTTATCCTGAGGGTTGTTGGAATTTCATCGTAACGGGATGCGAGGGATACGAATAGTGGGTTCAGTGTTAGGGTGTGGAATCATCAAGGGTTGTCCAGCTATAGCTGGAGCTACTTCCGAAGTGGTGGGAGTATATCCAGGGGTGCACTATATTGACAACTGCGTGTTTGCAGAAGAATTTATTCTTCGCTAGTGAGGAGGATATTACGATCTGTCGGATTTCCAGGGTTTTCATATTGTTTTGTTTGTGGTGGGGAAGGATGTATCTCATGTTGGGTATTCATCACACCTTGTTGTGGAATAGGGTTTTGCAACACGGCCAAGGGTGGTTGTTGCAAATACTGTCGTGGGGCCTGCTAAGGGGCAGGCGACGCCGGAGGACGTGGCGCGTTCATGGACTCTTTCATCCATTTGAAGTCGGAAATTTGGGGGCAATGGTAAGTATAATGATCATGCTCACCGCAAAGAGCACAAGGCAATTTTTTCCAGAGGTTGTTGTTGTTGTTCCTCCCTTGGTGTTTGTTTTTATTGTCCCCTTGGGGGTTCTGGTTACCCTGGTTTTGGTTGGCCCCAGCAGATTGGTTTTGTTGGGGGTTATTTCTCCCTAGTCATGGGTTATTATTGTTTCATTTTTTTCCTTTCTTTTTGGCATTATTCGACTAATGGGCCAGATTTTCCATATTCAGTTATTCAAATTTTTTAAATTATTGAATGGGAGAGGGTTGAACAAAGTTAACTCTGACGTGTGATTGTCGTTGTAGAGGAACAATCGGATGTGGAGGACCGGGAAATGGAAAATACAAATTATTTTTTGGCAATGATCTGTGGGGGCATAAGAAGGCATAGCGCTTTCACTAGTCCATGAGTTATAAGCTGAGGTAGAGGGGGTACCTGAACTTGGTTGAGAGGTCGGGCACATCATGGGTGTCGGGAAGGGTCCAATCATGGGTGGAGGAAGGGAAACGGGGTATGGTTTTTGATAAGGGGGAGGAGGGTAATAAGGTGGTCCTCCATATATTGATGGATATTGGGGTGTACCGTATATAAGTGGTGATTGGATGTAAGGGTTATGGTGTGTTGTGGTACCAATCAATCCATCCGTCGCATGAGACATCCCAGGTTTGTCCTAGATGAATGGTACAGGTCTCGATGTGTCAGGTATTACTGTGTATAAGTAACCCTACTTAGCATAAATGAGGTCGTATTGTTGAGCCTTGTTGATGGCTTCCTCTTCAATTTGGGGAAAGGTGGATGCCACATCTTTGGAAAGGATAGAGATGAGTGATTTGAGAAACCAATCTAGACGTTGTTCTTTGGTGGTTTCTGCTTTGCATAAACTACATCGACGATGCCATTTGTGGATGTGGTCGGAGATATGTGTAGCCGAGGTTTGTTTGCACTCGGAGAGTAGTTCGAGACCAATATCATGACGAACTAGTAGTTGAAAGAAGGCCAAAAATATTTTGGCCAAGGATTCAAAAGTCACATGGGACCCTGATTTTTCATCCACATACCATTTGGTTGATGGACCAGTGAGTGTGTGTTCAAATAACCTTAAGCGAATGGAGTCGTCCATGATGATGTTTGAAGAGCACCATAAGTGGAAGGTCATGAAATGGTTGGAGGGATGTTCGCCTGATTTTCCTTCAAATTTGGGAATGTCTTAAGGTAGTTTGGTAGGCATATTGGGCCATGTGCGGTCATGGAATATAGGGTCATTCATGAGTTTACTCAAATTGGGAATGTTGAGGGATGCCAAATATGGCATGGGGGGTGGTGGTGGAGGATTAGTTCCAGCCATGGTGTGAGCAGGTAGTGGCCCTGACCCTTGAGGGAGGTTTGGTGGGGTTGTACTTCTCCCTTGAGAAGAAGTTTGACCTCTGCCTCCTTGTGAAGGAGAGCTAGTGGATGGGTGGCCTTGGGAAGTGGACCCAATTAAGGTGGAACCCAAAAAAGTTGATCCCAGAATAGTGGCACTCACAGGGGTGTGAGATGGTTGATCCAGTGAGTTGGTAAGACTAGTAAATCCTCCTAAAATAGGAGGGAGATTTTGCAAGAATCTGGAACAACAGGGATTATGTGGGTCCCCTATGATGTCTGACTAGTAAAGTGAATGTGTGAAAATGGTTATGAGTGAAATAAATGAACAAGAGACTTGTATAATTTTGGACCTTCACAATATATCTCACAATCACATGTAATCAAATGAGCATCATACATAAATCAACTGTAAAATAAACAAACATGTGGGTAGGTGGATTTTTTCCACGTGGGAGAACAAAGAAAACAAATGCTCATGTCCTAAAAATATGTAATGTCCTTCCTCTCAAATAGCATTGGACATTCCAATAGCACTCACTAGTGGGGTCTGAAGCCACTAGAAGAGGAACTAGTGAAGGATGAAATAATTAGTTATAATGAGGGGTAGAGGGTGCATATCCCGAAGGAATTGGAGATATTTCCCAGAGCCACACAAAATCTGATCAAGGTGTGATTGCAACCCACAATTTCCACCTGGGTAAATGTCCTAAATTTGGCCACTAGGTACCTCGGTCAAAGTGAGACATTTAGATTTTCAGCCTCATAAATGGGTCACAGGCCCAATCCCTTCCGAGAGTTGGGTGACTCAAGGGGGGATGCATAGAACAATTGGACCTCGGACTTCAACCCTTCACGGGTATCTCCCTGCCTTATGGTGTTAGGAACACTTGACTTGGAGGTTTTTAAAGTTCCCTATTTGTCAACTTCTAATGTTTGAATATGTGAGAACCAGATAATGTGGAGTTATTTGGATGCCTACCCCCGAGATCCTACCTAGACTAAAAAAATTATTTTGGCACCTCCTGTGGAGGAAAACTTAGTGAGTTTTTTAGAAAAAATTTAGATGTGGTTGGTTGAGAGATTGTGGGTGTGAACCAATCTCGTTTGAATTAAGTGGGTGTGGATAATTTATTCAATAAATAGTGGGACGGTTCATAATTCCTTTGGAGAAAACCTACTTCTACCTCCACAATTCAAGATGAAAATATGTGAGTGAGGACTGACTTGGTGTGTGATCAAGTGATAAAATGTGCCAAATTTTTAATAAGTTAGGTGAAAATTTGCAACATGTGGACTTCCTATGGTCCTTACAAATCTTGATTACCTATCTTGCTAGATGTCATTGGTTCAACCTTGTGGAATTTTAAAAACCATAAAGAACTAGCATGTGGACATATGGGTCCCTTACCAATCCTTTAAACTCCCTAATGTGATTTACACTACAAAAGCTTCACAAAACTATCCTAGATTGTAAGCATGTGGGAATGTATGGGTCTGTTACTCTGATCTTTAAACTCCCCTAGTTGTGTAAACTAAGAAAGTGATTTCAAAAACTATCCTAATTTTGCAACATGTGGGTATGTATGGGCCCTTACAAATTTAAGATGTTTGAAAAAGGAAACTAAGAGGATCCCTAAGGGGGCTTTGTCCTCTCTTTAAATATTTTGTTAAGGGAGATGAAATGTCCCATTAATCACCTTTTTGATTCTCAAGATCGCTCTATGGTGCGAGAGAAGAGCATACTCAATGATTGAAGTTTGATTTCTGGTCCCAATGCAAGTGTTTTTATATGTGATAGAAAAAAATATGAACTTAACTTTTACAATCAAAACACGCCATCCATGTGGAAAATAAAGAAAAAGAGGAGAAATGTGGTTCTTTTTAAACCCCTAAGTTCTTATGTTTTGACTAACCTTTCATGTGGGAAAGGAATCTAAGTGTAGTGCATTTACAATTTGCAAAAAGCAAGATTTTGAAGGCTAGGGGCCTTCAAATCATCACAAAAACTCTTACAATTTTGAAATTTTGGACAGATGTGCGGGTTACGGTTCAGACAGAGGTGCAATGAGCGCACAATGCGCAAAGAACTAAGGACCTTTTGGCACACAGTGCGTAGAGAAACGAAGTGTTGTTGCCGCAAAATGCTTTGAATGCGTGTATGTGGGCTGAAACACCCATGCACGTTTTAATACGCGACGGGGGGGATTTTAAGTGGAATTATCCTCCCCCAGCTCCAAACTTAGCTCTTGAAAGGTAAGGCTAGGTCGTTTATGGTTCCTGCAAGGAAAATGGGTCAAAAATAAGTGCTCAAAAAGCCCAAATAGGGAGAAAATTGATACCTTATACCAAGTACGGTCGCCAATCTGTTGTGTTTGTTTCGTCACTTGGGTGAGAAAAACAAGGGAACTTACAAGTCTAGTTGGGCTTGCTAGACAAGACATAGGTTAGTGCATGAGTTAGATAATCCAAGCACATGAAATAAACAAGAAAATAAACTAAAAACAACTAAGGAAATAAAACTAAAATGCATAAGAAACTTTGAACTAAAATCAATCAACCAAATGACCAAGATTATGCCACCAATGGATAACTATATTAGTTGGAAAAACACCGTAGAGAAAAGAGGACTTATGGATCCCCTCTTCCTCCTTGGGAGGGCTCTTGAGTTCCCTATTTGAGAGCTCTTCTTACAATGATAAACTAGAAAGTAAATGGTGAAGAAATCCAAGACTATTCCCTCAAGAGGTGAGTGGAATGGCCTATTGGAATGTTTCTAGAATGCTCCAAGAAGAAAAGAGGATTCTTGAAGGAGGATTGAGGTAGCATAGCAATACTATGAGATTCTTAAATTATTAGTGCACCCATGGTATCCATTTATAGCATGTCTTTGAGGCAATATCCAATTGGTTCTTAGTGTGGACAAGGGGCCCTTTAGGGCACCCTTAGGTTTTTGACCATCCCCCCATTTGAATTCAGCTCAGATTTGAGAGTCAAATCAAGTTGGGAGTTGGTCCATAAGTGGGTCAGGGGCCGACAAGAACCATAAATGCGTCATTCTCAGGAGTGTGCGGCTTTTCGTGTACACAATCACGCATTGTGCACTCTACGGGCTTCTTTGTCCTACACATTGTGCATGCACTTCCTTGAGTGATTCAGCGCATGTCAATTTTTGTCCAATTGTATAGTTTTTGCCTCTTGGAAATGAAATTTTGGTGCTACAAGTGAACTAATAGGTGTTTGGAAATGTTGTATTTCTGTAACCATTTTCATGCAATGTTGCGGATGAAATTTCAGTGATAACAAGGGTGTCATCCACAATTTAATTGTGAGAAACAATTGGTTGGATGCCATGTAGGGGAAAACATTGGAGAGAACCATTTTCAATGGAGGCCTTTATGTATTGACTTAAGCCTTCAACAATGATAACGAAAAGAAAAGTGGAGAGAGGGTCCCCTTGGAAGATACCTCTATAAGGGGAAAAAATTTGCAAGGGACTCCATTAACTAATATGGATAAGAAAGTTGAGGAAGTAAGGTTAAGCACCCAATTAACCCAGTCATTGTTGAAGCCAAAATCTAAAAGAAGGGATTTCATATACTTACATTTGACCTTATCAAAATATTTTGAGAGGACTAACTTGATGATCATACCAAGGGTGTGAGAGGATTTTAAGGAGTGTATTACCTCATGGGCCAGGATGACATTGTCCAAGATCTGACATCCCTCTACATATCCATATTTCTCTTCGGAAATAATAAAATGGAGAAGAGGTTTAAGTCTGAGAGCCATTACCTTGGTAATAATATTGTAGATGACATTGCATAGAGAGATCAGCCTAAACTGCTTCGGATGAGTGACTCACTCCTCCTTGGGAACAAGATTCAGGAAAGTGGCATTGAGCGCTGGAAGGACTACATGGGAAATGTGAGAATCCTCAACTAACTGCCAAAATTTTCTATGGACCATGGTTCGATAGTGATGGAAGAAGTCTATATTAAAACCATCCAATCCAGGGGATTTCCCAGCCAACATTTCCTTAATCCCATGATCCACAACCTTAATTGAAATTGGTCTAAGGAGTGTCACATTTTTTCCCCCATGATCGGTGAGGGTGTGTGTTGAGTTATTTTTCCAATTGCTAAGGACCTGTCTGGACTTGGTTCTGTTAGGATTTCCTTATGAAATTTGGCAAGTTCCTGATCCATGCCTTCATGGTTCATTATTTGTTGTCTTTGATCATTTTCCATCTTTTTGATCTGGTTAACATGTTGTCTGTGGACCATATATCCATGGAATAATTTAGAATTATTCTCTCCCTCTTTAAGCCATTTCACTCTGGATTTTTGCCACCAAATAATTTCCTCCTGCGCATATCTTGTTGATTTTTTCCCAAAACTATTTAGGGTTAGATTTACCATAGAAAATAAACTACTTTTGTGTGCTCATTTTTCCATCAAATATGCTACATCATCGTCACCCAACCATAGGCATCAACATGTGCCACCCCCAAGCACAGCACATATAGATCTATCATGGGAAACCCTCTTGGGGAAGAAAACCCAGCATAACTTTTTCAGTATAGATTCATCAAACAAGTACAGTGTCAGTACAATTCTCTCTCAAAGAGAAATATCCCATATAACCCTTCCACTCAAAGGGAAACCCTACTACTAAACTTGTTCCTTGTCACTAGAAGATACACCAAGTATTGTACCAAGACATACACCAAGAGATACACCAAGGCACAACCCAAACCTTCGTGCATTACCCTAGCAAGGTAGTGCATGAGAGAGAGACCAACCAAGACCAAGAGATGCACATTATCCTTCCTCTTATAGTTGCAGCTGCAACTACATCTCTCCACCAAACTTGCAGTATAGTTGAGTGAGTTGTGATCACCAAATGAGTAAGGCATCACCTTATTTATACTTATTTGGCCAGTGAACTTTTCTCACAGGGCCAACCTGTCTTTCCTGGAAAATATAATTTACTTTGACTTTTTCTGGTCTGGATGACTTCTTATATTGCAAGTACAAAATATAATAATAATTATTTTCCTGGGCCGACATTACAAATATACTTTAGCATTATTCTTTTAGGGTTTTGAATTGATCAAATATAATAAGAATATATGTTGCAGCTACATAATACTTCAACACTCCCTCTTAGCAAGAAAGGTATTCATCTGGCATGATCTTCAACATTGTTTTTGTATGCATATGTAATATGGACCATTTACTTGTTGACTTTCCATGAATCTATACATCACTAGAATTTTTGTAACATCAACACTCTCTCTTATCTAGGGAGGTGTTATCCATGATGTTCTTCATCTAGTAGTCTCAATCACATCCATCCATTACACATGGCATGTACAAGACTACAACCAATCACGTGGTCTTGCAGACCAATCTACAGGTACCATCACCATATCCACACATGTTATCTCATGATCAAATGTATCATGTCACAAGTATCACCATCATACCCAAACATGCTATGTCATAGTCACACATAGACTATCTGATGGTCGTGTCACAGTCATGCATCTGGGGCCTTATCAACACATATGGAATCTCTCTAGTGGGCACAGCCTTGTCATCCTCTCAGAACTTATGGGTCTCAACATCCTTTCAAACCTTATGTCATTACAGGACTTCATCTAGATCACTCAGAGCTAGACAACTAGCCATTTCACTCATATTTGTGCTACTACCCAATCCACACGAAGTATGGGAAATTTATCAGTTTGAGCCAGTTCACACACATAATTGCGCTACTACCCAATCCTTACGGATTTTGGGAAACTATCACATCTATCCAACTCACACGGAATATAGACAACTAGCCTTAAAGATATCCCTTCTGGTTGGCACACTAGGCATCTAGTCCACAATGCCCAGGCATCTAACCACAAGGATTAGGCGATATAGTACGCACACACTGACCATCTAGCACAAGGCTAGGAAACCCCTCCAACCACACTCATGGTTGGCCCTCCAGCTTGAAAATATAGGAAACTTCCATCCCCAAAGGCTCGACACATTGTTGACCCTGTGTGAGGTCATGCTAATTGGTGCCACACTCAGTAACGTTCTCGTGAATGACTACCCAATTTTTCCACACTCTGCAAGCTACTGCCCCAAGAATCACATATGTGACTCATCAATCCCTCTTATAGGGGAAGTTCTTCTGGACCACGCCAAGATTTTCCTCGAAGTACTAAAACTTTACCTTGAGAGAAGCTTGGTCAACACATCTGCTATATTCTCGTCCGTGCCAATATACTGGAGCTTCATATCTCCCTTTTGCACTAGATCTTGGATATAATGGTACTTGATTTCAATTTGTTTGGACTTGTCATGAAACACAGGGTTCTCAGAAAACTTTATACAACTTTGGTTGTCACAAAAAATACAAGTCGCCTCCAACTCAAGATCAAATAGCCCTGCAAGTAACTTCCAAAGCCACACAACTTCACAACTAGTTGAACATGCTACTATGTATTATGCATCAGCCATACTGAGTGCCACACTAGTTTTCTTCTTGTTGAGACAAGAAATCATAGTTGACCCCAAACTAAAGCAACATCCTGATGTATTATTTTGATCTATGACACTACTGTCCTAATCTGAATTAGCATAGCCTTGCAATCTTATCTTATGATATGAAACATATCGGAGTCCAAAGTCTATCATAGCCTTCAGGTATCTTAACATGTTCTTTTTTGCAATCAAGTGAACATGTCTTGGTTCAACCATATACTAACTCTAAGTTTTCATCGCAAAGCATATATTTGGCCTAGTGTTCGTCAAATACATCAACGAACCAATCATCTACTTGTACATGGTGACATCCACTCTCTATGAAGAAGTATCACTCAATAACTTCAGGTTCGTCACCATCATTGTGGGCATGGATTTACAATCCATCATTTCGAATCTCTTTAGGATCTCTATCGCATATTTTCCTTAGCTAAGGAAAATCTCGCCCGGTTTCTTCCACACCTCTATACCCAAGAGATAATGCATCATACCCAGGTCTTTCATATCAAACTCTGATGCAAGATTTCTCTTGCACTCAATGATGAGCTTTTCATTCCTTGTTAGAAACAGGTCATCCACATATAACAACAATATCATTGGTCCATTATCCTCAACCTTGTAGTAAAGTTTGGGATTTTCTTTACTCTTGGTAAAACCCAAGCTCATCAGAAAGTTTTCAATTCTACCTTACCATGCCATGGGTGCTTGCTTCAATACATACAAGGATTTCTTCAATCTGAACACATGTTTCTTCCTGTCATGTGTCTTAAATCCTTGTGGTTTCTCCACGTACACTTCCTCTTCAACTACACCATTCAAAAAGTTGTCTTCACATCCATCTTATGTATATTCCATTTCATTATCATAGCTATCGCAAGTGTATTTCTAATCGAAGTATATCTCTCCACGGGATAAAATGTCTCCTCATAATCTATTCCTTATTTCTAGGAGAAACCACGGGCCACAAATATTTCCTTATATTTATCGATACTACCATCACCTAAATTCTTTGTCTTGTATATCCATTTGGAAATCACAATTGATTTCTCTTTCAGTCTCGGAACCACATCCCAAACATCATTCTTAATGATGGACTGGTATTCCTCAATCATGGAATCCTTCCATACTTTCTTCTTTCCAGCCTCTTCATAACAGGTAGGCTCAGCATAAATGATATCACATAACAATGCCACGTAACTGGAATATGTTCGATGTTTCTTGATTTCTCTCAAAGATCCATCTGGAGAACCATACTTATCGGCATCTTGAATAATCTCACAGGCCCAATATGGTCTTATTTTCCTTGTAATCATTTATGCAGGTATTTGTGGTTTTGGCATGTCATGATTCTATGGAACATGTTCTTCTAGTACAATGTCATTACCTGCAACTATTATCATTATGTTCTTTCTTTCTGCTACACCATTTTGTTGAGGATTGTAGGGAGTAGTGAGCTCCCTCTTAATCCCAACTTCTTTGCAGAATGCTTTGAAACATCTCCTCCATTATCTGACCTCAATGTCTTTCTCTTCTTTTCAGAAATATTTTCTACAACTACTTTGAATTCCTTGAACTTGTTGAATACTTTGCTTTTTGTTTTCAAGAAATAGATCCAATTTTTTTGTGAGAAATCATCAATAAATAAAACATAATGTACATACATGCTAAGTGAAGTGGTTTTCATTGGTCCACACATGTCTGAGTGCATGATGTCCCAAAACTCTTTTGGCTTTGTTGTCACTGCTTGGAAACATACTCTTCCTGATTTACAGTATGCTCCATGTCTCAAACTAGAGGCTATCTAATATGTTTCCTTCTGCAAATGTCATTATAGCTCCCTCTCAGAGTTGTCACTAGTGACCTACTTCCATGGTAACCTACCTAGAACACGTACATATCCATGGTAACTTCCATGTAATTTGTAAGATAACATGTTCGAGACGAGAACAACAAGAGAAAAAGTATTTCCAATATAATAGCATTTTCATAAGAGCATAAGAATGAAGGACAATTTCATGGTAATCATCATATCTTTACCAAGGTGACTTGCCTAGAAGAAAAACAAGAATTATCCCCTAGAGATGATGTTAGTTCATCTTGCAAACAAGTACAATAAGCATTTATATCAATAGTACTCACATGCTACCAAGTATTTATTGTACCTAACAGTAATAGAACTTTTCAAATATTGTTGAGACAACTATAGTGTTTACTTGTAATGTAGCAATTATCAAACTTGATATGTGCAAGTTGGAAACTTATCAATTTAATCAATCAAACCTATAACATAGAGTCTTATCTCCAAGAATGAGTGTTGTTGATTTTCTTTCAAGTCTCCTTCACTCAAGATGACAAGTATTCTCTCCAACATGTCCCCCATACTGAGACAATATGATTTCTTGGCAGAAATATGAGTTAGAGAATATAATGCAAATAAACTCTAAAATATCAACCTTAATCAATCTAATATTTCTACTAAAGTCAGCTTATAACTTTAACTTTGACCAAAGGTTAGTATAATAATCATAACTTCAATAGATAAAAATACAACTAGATGTTCATAAGATCACAATAATTCCATAACAACTAGAGGCATATCAAAACAATCAAACCTGGAGTGTGTTGTTCCTCTTAATGTGTTAGATCTGAGATCCCTCTGGATCTACGATTGTTGCTTCGACAAAATATCCCTTCTCCTACAAACACCCTCAATATAGTAATATAATTTAAACATATACAAGTACATACCTCGAACAATAGTGACAAACAACGACAAGCAACGAAACCATCTGATGGCAGGGGCAAGAAACGACGAACCCTAAAACTTCAAAGTGATCCAAATTGAAATTTGAAGGTAGTTGGAGATGTACTAGGGTAGGGCACACCTGTCTGTGGAGGAATTAGGCAAAACGTCCTAGAAAAGGTGCTCAATGAGCTTGACAAAATAAATTGTGCAACGGCATGGTACTACAACAAGGTACTGCGGAAAATTTCAGTGGTGAGGTAAATCTCACGATCTTCCTTCCAGCAATTAGTTTATCTGAATGAAACCATCTCTGAAACCATGTTGAATTTTTCCCAAAACTAGTTAGGGTTATATTTACCATAGCAATTTTACTTTTACGTGCTTGTTTTTCAATAGATGATGCTACATCATCGTCACCCAACCATAGGAACCTACATGTGCAACCCCAAAGAATAAAACACAGATATCTATCCTAGGAAACCCTCTCGGGGAAGAAAACCCAGCATAAATTTTTCAATATAGATTCATCAACCAAGTACAGTGTTAGTACAATACTCTCTCAGAGAGAAATATCTCAGATAACCCTTCTACTCAAAGGGAAACCCTACTAGTAGACTTTAACCTTGTCACCAGAAGATACACCAAGTATTATACCAAGACATACACCAAGGCACAATCCAAACCTTAGCACATTACCCTAGCAAGGTAGCGCATGAGAGAGAGACCAACCAAGACCAAGATATGTGACTTATCCTTCCTCCTGTAGTTGCAGTTGAAACTGCATCTCTCCACCAAACTTGTGATATAGTTGAGTGAGTTGTGTCACCAAATGAGTAAGGCGTCACCTTATTTATATTTATTCTACCAATGAACTTTTCCCATAGGGTTGACCTGTCTTTTCTGGCAAATATAATTTACTTTGACTTTTTCTGGCAGGGTCAACTTCTCATATTGCAAGTACAAAATATAATAATAATTATTTTCCTGAGCCAACATTACAAATATACTTTAGCATTATTCTTTTAGGGTTTTGACTTGATCCAATACAATAAGAATATCTTCCACAACTACATAATACTTCAACATATCTTTCATCCAATTGTTGTTTCAAATTTCGTTCCTCAACTTGAAGAGATTTATTGCTACCCTGAGTAATGAGTTGTCTCTGTATATCCTGCATGCGTTGTTCCAAATCCTTTTAGGCTTGAAAGGTATTGCCAAAAACATTTTTGTTCCATTCCCTTGGGTGTTGTTTGAAATTTATTAACTTTTGTTGAAATATGTACATGACTGTTTTGTGAGATATCGTTGCATCAACCCACCAGGTGTGAACATTCTTTTGAAAATACGAATTAAATAGCCAAAAAATTTCAAACCTGAATGGTTTGCTTCATGGGGAGCTAACAAGATTGATCCATAATTTAATCGTCCAATGGCTAGAACCATATCGTTGTAAGATACTATCCTCCATAAGAATACCATCAAGCATTAGTGATTATGAGATGAGGAACCTGTCAAACTTGCAAGCTACTTGATGAGAGCTAGAACGTCGATTCGAACAGGTATGGATTCCATTGATGGTTTCCATGTCAACCAAGTGGAGAGCATGAATTACCTTCTGGAAACCTTCACTATCATTGTCTAGTCTTCTAATACCACCCCGCTTTTCCTCCAAAGATGGGATTATGTTGAAGTCTCCTCCTAATATCCATCGCCTATTCCCAACTAGCACTCCCAGATTTGAAATATTGTTGAGGAAGGCTTCCTTTTCCATAGGCGTCTGCGAAACATAGGCATTGGTAATAACCCCTTCCTTATCTGACCTTATTTCCCTATATTTGGAAGTAATGGTCCATTTGGTGGAGTATAAATTGTTAATCATGACTGTGGCAGGGTTCCAAAGAATTGTGATCCCCCCGGTTGCTCCTCCTAAATCATTATATACATAGTTGGTCTACCTCCAACACCAGGAGAGTGTGTCTTCGTCTGCTACATATGCACACTTTGCCTCTTGTAACAATAGGATATCTGGAGTCTTTGCTATGATACTATTTCGAAGAACCCTCTACTTGGTTCTTCCATTAATACCTTTGACGTTCCATGAAACAATCTTCATGAGAAAAGTGAAGGAGGGGAGTGAAACAATCCCTCAGTGAGATTCAGAATCTGTCCAGAATTGATCATATAACTACCTACCTCACGCATTATCTATTGTGGAGACTTTCTTCCTCAAAGTTTCCCTTCTTTTGGTGATTTATGGGTCTCCTTCCTTGGATCTGAATGAATTCCAAGTCCTCCTCCAGATCTAAAGGTATATCATGTCATGGAATTAAGTTAAAATTTATAAACTTTCCTTAGCTACTCTAGGGGGGTGGATTGCAGATCTTGCTTATGGTAATATTCCTCAATCCACTCCAGATCTATTTCGGCCAATTCCATATCATCCAACTCCATTTCCATATCACCTCTATCCTTTGTAATCTGATCATATTCTAGAGATTCCTTGTTTCTAGTTAGAATGATCTACTCCATGATAAGTTCTAGGATATCTTTGGCTTTACCTCGAGTATTCTCCTTGTTGGAGTCTTGAGGGATCTCTTCGACTATTTGAGAATCTAGAATTTGGTTCAATATCTCAAAGGAGTTGCTCGTTGACGGATATTTTGTTGAACTAGGGGTAGGTGTTTTGGGGTTTTTTCGCCTCTTCCCTTGCACTTGATTAAAGTTGTCTTTAGGTTTTTCTGGAGCGCTCGCTTCTAAACCCTGGGAGTTATTGGGAGGACAGTCCCTGAACAAGTGGCCATGCTCATGGAATTTTCGACATCTAAAAGGAATATGCTCATAGTCGATTGTTTGAATTCATTCCTCATCATGATATTCCAAGCTTATGGAACCTGGAAAAGGCTTAGGAATATTCATATACACATAGATCCTGGCATATGAAGTGTAGTGATGTTGGCGTGTTTCCTCCACCGTCTTGACATAGATTCCTAGAGTTTTCCTGATTCCAACTAGAATTTTCCCAAGCCAAAATTCCTAAGGGAGCGAATAAAGTCTGATCCACACAGGGGCATAAGTAAAGTCCTCTTTTCCGAGCTGAAATGCTTCATCCAATATCTAAGGTAGAGACTGACCGAGTTGAAGAAATAGGGCATGTTCTCAAAGATACGATCTTTATCTTCTAGATTGTGGAATATAGCAATGAAGAAACCCTTAGATCCCAACTGAAGATCATAATGGCCTTTTGGTTTCCACCAAGTATTGATCCATTTCATCAAATCTCGCTCTAAAGGCCATAACCCTAGGAACTTGTCAGTGAGGGCATGATCCTTCATGTATTGACTTTGCTCCTCTAATTTTACTGATTTGACTACATACATTGGTGTTGCAGAAGCCTAAGGAATGCATTTGCTCGGTTCCCACGCTTGAGTCACTTTTGGATGGGAAGATCCGGCCTCTACCTCCATCACTTTTCCTTTATTTAGTTCCTCTTGATAGATCTAGTTCTTTATCTGGGCTGGCGGTTTGAAAGGAGGTCTCGAGCCAGATACCCTAGATGGATCGTTGGCTACCACGTTGCGATATGAGGGGGCCTGCACCCCCTCTCCCTTAGCCATAGACACAAGACCAATTTCACCTAAAGGTGAAGAATGTTGTTAATATTTAGGAAGAGATCGATCGATTCAAGAACCCTAAAACAACGTAACCATCAAACCCTAGTAAAGCCAAAAATCACCTCGATTCAATCGCTAAAGTAAAACCCAAAAAAAAAAAATCTTATTTAAAAAACATATAAAACAATTTTTTTTTAATGTATTAACTTTTTAAAAACTTGTTAAAAAAACATCTTAATGTTAAGAAGTAACACAAAATTGAAAAAAACAACGTTAAAACAACCATTAAAAAGCAAAAAAAATAAAAAATATATATATTAAATACAAGGTTAAGGTGACTCGTGACTATGGTGGTGAGTATGGCCATGCTTGATGGGGGGCGAGCGAGCATCACATCGCCGCCCA
>SNQJ01S0066164.1:0-15255 GCA_010110895.2 Picea sitchensis
TGAAATTTATCTTTACACTTGACATATTATAAATCTTCAGCTATTGGGGGAACTGACTGGTTTCCTATACTTTTGATTGTGAGGTGTCACAATACTTAGGTGTGGGGGAGGGGTTCATGAGTTAACAAATGATCATCACCTAGAGAAATACATCTTTTTAATATTTTTTGTATTATTTCCATGATACAGGTTATTACATCAATAGTCATTTTAGTTTTTAAGTGCTAAACTCCCGTGTGCTATAAATTTCTGAACATATACTTAACAAACCACTTTTGTCGGTTTATTTCTCATTACAAGCTATACATTGTAGGTTTGACATTACATGTCCTATGCCTGCTATAACCTATTCATTGTAGGCTTTGACATTACATTTCCTATGAAAGAGGATTGAGTGAACATGATGGCAAAATCAACAACGAAAGAGCATTTTGCCTCTGCTCTTAACCACTGTGATTGTCAAAAACATTTCAATATTGCAGGCTATCCATTATAGGATGTAAAAATGTATTTAACATAGAGGTGTTGTATGAAGTGTCGTATGAGGTTCCGTATGAAGTGTTGTATGAGGTGTTGAATGAAGTGCCATATGAATTTACACACCAGTAACTGTCCAAAATTCCAGGTAACTAGGAATCAATGATATTTAATTGAATTGGTTGCAGACAATTAAGAGTGAGGATGCAAACTTTATACATGTTCATGACCAAATGTCCAAGTCAAAAGACTTGGACATTAATCTAACTGTGCATCATTAAGATTTCCCCCAAAAACGTGCCTTTGAATTTGAAATTTCCCACACAGGGAAACTCATGCGTGCATGTGTGCAACCAATTCCACCATAGGCGCATTCAAATACGGGATGGGTAACCTATTATTTTGTAAATCCCAATTCACCCTTGCTATTTTCCTTGTCCCTATGTTAGAAAATTGCGCTCAGCGTCTGTCATTTGTTCGCCTGTTTGAATTGTTCTTGGCCCTTGCTCAATTCATGCCATCCCTTGGCCTGATCACACCCTCTCTTGGTGAATTTTTCCTCTGTCTATCTTTTCACCTCATCAAAATGCCCAAGAGGTATGAACCCTCTTCCTATGTATATATTTTTTCCATTCTCGAGTTTTCACAGTGCAAAGAGGTGCTTTTGCACACAGGATAGGGGCCATTTTTATCCCACTTGCAGGGCCATGATGATGGCATCTCCATGCAATTTCCCCTCGGTTTCAATGGGAAGACAACGCGCGTGGGGTATATTACCTTTTAGGTCTCAGAAGAGTCCATTGCTGCATCCATGAATCTTCCAAGAATGGGAGATAGATGGTTCAAAAACCACCAGTTGCTGCGCTCAAGTTATAACAGGGTTTTTAAGCCCGAATTCCAGAACATCTCAGGAGAAAAAGGATATTCTAAGGAATGGATAAAGGAGGAATATTCAACAAACCTTTGAATTTTCCCTTCTACTTTCTAAATATATTGGAAAAGATTTCCTCTCAAGTGAGGAAGAATGTAACTAATCCCCACAACAACCTCTTTCACCAAGGCTTAATCAAACTCCTTGTTCTAGCAGAATTAGAGAAACAGGGGCAAACTTGGGATGAATTTATCTATCAATTTNTGACAACTCATTGATCCATCTTCATCTATGCATTCTCATCAAGGAAAATACATATTATATTACATAAATCATCAATCAATCAATCCTTTGACATCAATCAATCACTTGACATCAATCAATCAAACCATTGGCATCAATGACAATATGATGCAACAGGGGAGGGGTTCCTGAGCTGACAAATGATCATTGTCTGGAGAAATAAATCTTTGCAAGAATTTTTGTATTATTTTCATGATACAGGTTATTACATTAATAGTCATTTTATGTTTGAAGTGATAAACTCCCATGTTCTATAAATTGTTGAACATATACTTAACATACCAGACCACTTTTCTTAGTTTCTTTCTCATTAGAAGTTGTACATTATAGGATTGCCATTACATATCTTAGGCTTGCTATGACATGTTCATTGTAGGATTGAAATTACATGTCCTATGCAAGAGGATTGAGTGAGCATGATGGAAAAATCAACAACAAGGGAGCATTCTTCCTCTGCTCCTTAACCACTGTGATTGTCAAAAACATTTCAATATTGCAAGTTATCCATTACAGGCGGTAAAAATGTATTTAACATAGAGGTGCCGTATGAAGTATCTTATGAACTGTCGTATGAGGTGTCAAACAAAGTGCCATATGAATTTACACACGAGTAACTGTCCACAATTCTAGGTGACCAGAACTCAATGGCATTCAATTAAATTGGTTGCAGACAATTAAGAGTGAGGATGAAAAATTTAGAAATGTTCATGATCAAATGTCCAAGTCAAAAGACTTGGACATTGATCTAACTGTGCATCATTACATTTTCCCCCAAAAATGTGCCTTCGAATTCGAAATATCCCACACATGGTAGCTCGTGCGCACATGTGTACAACCAAATCCACCATAGGTGCATTCAAATACAGGTTGGGTAACCTATTATCCCAATTAACCTTTCTATTTGCCTTGCCCTTGTGTAAGAAATCGCGCCCAGCCTCTGTCTTTCATTCCCCTGTTCAAATCGCATTCAGGCCGCGCCCAATTCGTACCATCTCTTGGCCCAATCACACCCTTTCCTAGTGAATTTTTCCTCTACCACAATGCCCGAGAGGTATGAACCCTCTTCCTATGTAGATCGTTTTTCCATTCCCGAATTTTCACAATGCAGAGAGGTGTTTTTGCACGTAGGTTTGGAGCCATTTTTATCTAACTTGCAGGGCCACGATGATGGCCTCTCCATGCAATTTTCCCTCAGTTTCAATGGGAAGATAGCGCACATGGGGTCTCTATCCTTTGGGTTCTCAGAAGAGTCCATTGATGCAGCCACAAAGCTTCCAAGAATGGGATATAGATGGTTCAAAAACCACCAGTTGTTGCGCTCAAGTTATAACAGGGTTTTTAAGCCCGAATTCAAGAACATTTCTGGAGCAAAAGGATATTCTAAGGAATGGATAAAGGAGGAATTGATCAACCCTCTCATCGTCATCACAAGGTTGATTACATGCGAAGGTATATATTCCACTTTCAAAGCCTATCATTTCATATTGCTAGCTCATTTTGAGTTCAACAAACCTTTGAATTTTACCTTCTTCTTTCTAAAGAGCTTGGAGAAAATGTCCTCTCAAGTGAGGAAAAATGTAACTAACCCCCACAACAACCTCTTTCACCATGGATTAATCAAATTCCTTGTTCTAGCCGAATTAGAGAAACAAGGGAAAACTTGGGATGCATTTATCTATCAATTTGCAAACCCTCACTTGACAATTAAGACTGACAAAAAGCCACTTGGCCCAAGGACTGTTTCTCTATCCAAGCCCCGCTCTCCAAGAGCTCCAAACCCCCTTGCACAAACCATCTCTTTACCAGAACAATACAAAAATCTTGTTGACATCCCTACTTCCTCATCGGGTAAAAAGACCAAGAGTAAAGATCAAAAGAAGCCTATTGCTAACCCCCCAATGCCTTCAATCTCTCTTGATCCCACACCTAAAAATATCCAAGAAGTGGTTCAACAAGACTTTCCCATTGTTCCCACAAATAGGAGGGGAGACAATCGATTTGGTAAAGGACCCTTTCGAAAGAGTACCTAGAGCACAAGAACAAAACCTTATGCAAAACCCCTGCCTGCTTCAGATCCTATCCAAGTGTCCTCCGATATTGAGAGCCCTCACAAGAGACTTAGGGAAGTTTCTTCTGATGGATTAGAGTCACAAAGAAAGAAAAAATCAGAACCTACCTCTCCTTATATATCCCCTATTACTCCTACTTCACCCATGCCTACTTTAGATCCTAAGAATGATAGATTATCCACATCCCTCAAAGGATCTAAGCCTTCCTCCGAGATCACTTATTCTGCCCCAGCCATTGAGAAGCTACAAAAAGAGAATTCTCAGCTCCACCAACAATTGGAAGAAAGGAAGACAATAGACACGCATCTTCATCATGATAATGAAGTCCTCCAAGCAAAGGTAAACTCCCTTCAAAGGTTGGTTGATGAGATGACCAAATCTAACCGTAGCCTTAGAGCACAACTGAAGCAACACAAGAGACATAAGGAAAAGTCTTCACACAAAGAAGGAGAAGCTTCCAAGGCTGATCCTCCTCAACAAGCCTAGTTACGAGGGGTAATTTTTTTTTTTTTGCAGTGGGACCTGGAAAATCGTAAGTGTGGGGGTAATGTTGGGCCCGAGATATGATCGGTTTTATGACAGTAATTAGATAGTTTTGCCGAATGTACATATGTGTTTTTCATGTTTTGGAGAAGCTTTTTGAAGAATTTTGTGCCAAAACGTTATGATCTACACCAGGTATGTATAATTCGTGTTTTATGTTGATCTTGGGTATAATTCATCACGTTTTTATGTTTCCAAGGATCTAATTCACGTTTTTTGGTGTTACAGGGAAAAATCGCATCACGTTTCTGCTTCTGGCACTCAGTTCGACACTCCATCCAGTACTCAATCTGGCGCTCTGTCCAACACCTCATCTTGCACAAAAATGATGGGAGATTTGGCGGTTATGGTATTGGTTATCAGTGGTGGGAGAATCAGGAACATGGGTTTTGCTCGTGCTTGCCCCCTTCAGCTACTGAACTCTTGACAACTCAGTTTGGGTTGTTGAGCAGGGCGATTATTGGCTTGCTCCATTGTGACAGTTAGGGCACCAATAATGTAATTTGCTATTTTTAGAAGTGGTTCGACCCTCCAGTGGTCAACCACTTGGTCTGTAAAACTTATAAATATCACCGTGGTGGTCATACAATAGCTAGGAAGCAGTAGAAGATGTAGAGGATTAGAGACAAATATGATTTTCTTTTGTTTTTGCTATTTTCAATTGCTAGAATTATATAAGACTGCGTTTTTCAAGTTTTAATGGTGAAATCGTTTTGCTGAGCTCGTGGTGTGCATTTAAGAATTGACCACGACTTGCTGGGGGGCCCACCAACAGTTTGGTAACTATTTTATGAGTTATTTATGCATTTCATAGCTTAGATGTCTTTTATTTCATTTTCTGTACATCCATTGTTATTTTTCCTTTGTTATATAATTTGTTGTTGTAGCTTAATTGTTTTAATTATCTTTTGCAGGTTAATATGTAGTCTTTTTGTCAATATGCATTGATTTTGTAGTTAGTAGGAACGAGTTTGTAAATTCATACACTAACCCTGTGTGAAATTAAATATTAGATTGTATCTTATTTATGCTTTTAAAATCAAGTTTAAAACAAAGTTTGGAACATAGTAGAACAAAGTTTTAGTTTATGTTTTCTTTAACGAGGCTTCGATGGATGGATAGGGTTAGTTTCAGTTTTTATTTGTAGATTGCCTATGCAATTGTTGTTTAGATTTTGCTTAACTAGTTGTTAATTAATTTATTCATTAGGTTACTTTTTATATGCTAAGAATCATGTTTAATTTATGTTTATACGCATTTTCCTTTCTGCAATTTGAATTGTTAAAATAGATATAGCATAGTTTTATTTTATGCGATTTCTTTCCTAGAATTAGATTGCAATTCCAATTCTTAGTTATGATTCAATTTAATTATGAGTTTTGCTTACATAGCATAGAGTACAATTATAATCTCGTTATACTATTGATGATTAATGCATGAGTAATAATCACATGAATATGCAGGGTAATTGACGTTGTTTCCGTAATGGCTAAGTTCTCACTAGATTGCTTAATCCACGCCTTTCACTTTGCTGTTGAAATCAATATTGAGCTTATACCTCTTGAATTATCTTTCGTTGTCAAGTGCCTTTGAGATATTATAAGACACCGGAGACATTCACACAACCACCAACACTATATTTGAGTTTTTATAGGTTAAAAGATAGTTTCTTGCTTTCATAGATCAGAAGATAGTTTCTTGCTTTCATAGATCAAAAGATAGTTTTATTGTTGTTGTAGGATAGATAGTCTTTTGCTTTGATAGATTAAAGAGCAGTTTTCTTATCATAGATTAAAGGCTAGTTGTTAGTTCTTCTTCCATTCAATTAGGTAGATTTCCTTTTGTAAATTAGAAATAGTTGTATTAAGAATATAGTTCATTTGTCTTTTGGTTTAGTTAGTTGCTTATTGAGTAGTCTTACTCAGTTTACTTGCAGTAGAAGTTATCCTAGGGTAGTTAAATGTTTATTTTCTTTAATAGGTTAAATTGCTTACTTGTCTATTCTTGCTTTGATAATATAGTTGCTTGTTTATTTACTTGCTTTCATAGGATAGTTGTTCATTGAATTTAGGTAGGCTAGTTAAAGTAGTTTGATTTAGCTATTTGTTTATTGTTATGCTTAAATAGTCGCTTTTGCTTATTGTTATAATTGAACTAGTTTGCTTCAAGTAGGGTTTTCACTTGTTTTCCTAGAACTATCCATTGATTCTTTTTCCAAAAGTACTTAGGTTACATAGTTTAAAGTTTCTTAGTAGGTTTTCTCATTAGATAGCTTTTCTTGAATATATTAGCCCTTAGATAGCCACTTCCTTAGTTAGACTATACTACTACCAACCCTTCTACGTTGGCATATATTTTGATACAACTCTAAGTTTACTTACCCCGGGTTGACAATTTAGTTGAGGGTTTTTAGTGTGTTTTTAGTGCATATATAACACCCATCAATAGTCTTACCTACAAATATATGAAAAGTCATACCATTATTGATCAAACAAACTTGGGTCCATTACCCAAACCATTGTGCTACCGCAATTCGCTACTAGATTTTCTTCAAGGGTTGACATCAATGAAAACCAACCCAATTATTCAACAATTGAAAATATAAACATTACACAAAGAGTTTTCCACTAGAAACCCAAACCGGGAAAACCAACATATTCTATATTAATTCATTGTGATACATTGTTTACAATACAATATACATATAGGAGCCAATGGCATCCAAAACCCTAATCCAATGAATAGGATTAGTAAACAACCCTAATTCCTTAATCGGAAATAGAAAACCATCGGAAAAAAATGTTGTGCCGAAAAACCTCCCAAAAATGCGACTTGTTTCCCAAGGCAAAAAATGCGACACTACTACTCTTGCAAAGAATATAACACATACCCAACATTGATGCCTTGTAAAAGGTAGATCACTGCTGAGAAGAATGCTAATATTTTCTTTCAACATGTTTGGGTTCACTTTGGATTACCCACATCTATTGTCTCGGATCGAGATACTCGATTCCTTAGGGACTTTTGGACTAGCTTGTGGAGAATTATGGACACCAAATTGAAGAGGAGCACTGCTTTCAATCCACAGACTGACGGACATACAAAGGTGGTAAACCAACCAATGGTACTTTTTCTTCGAGGCTATTGCAGCAAGTGTCCCAAGGTATGGGATGAACAGATACCCTATGTACAACATGCATACAACTGATCTTTACATTCATCCACTCAGAGTTCACCTTTTGAGACATGTTTTGGGTACCTACCAAAGGTTCCTTTGGACTTGATGTGTGAGAGAGATGTTGATGAAAATGAAGAACGAATAGAGGACAAAGCCTGCAATTTCATCCAGAGGATTCAACAGATACACTAGGCAGTCAGGGAATAGTTGGAGAAAATTCAAGAACAGTATAAGGATCGACATGAAAAGCACAAGGTTGATCATCAGTTCCAGGTTGGAGACTGGGTATGGCTTCACATCTGCAAGGGGATATTGAAGGGTAAAGAAAAGAAACTCAAGCCCATTTGTTATGGACCCTTCACTATCTTGGAGAAAAGAGGTACCAATTCTTTTCATTTGTATTTTCCACCTTATATGCATATTTACTCAGTTGTGAATGTTGAGAACTTGAAACTTTTTGAGCCTCCCATGATCATGGATCAAGATGAGGAAGTTTCGATACCATCAGTTGATGATTTTGCACCTGAGTGCTTGGATGAGCTACAGGAGGATATCATTCTGGACAGGAGGATGAGGACTTCACACAGGGGTGATGTTGATTATCTTCGAGCAGGCTTAAAAGGCACACATCCAAGAAAGGCAATGTGGATCGAGAAGGACAAAGTGAGGGGACTTTTACCTCACTTACTAGTTGATTGATGAAAGCTTTTGGTGATCCAAAAAGATATCAGTGGGAAGGCGTGATCCAAAAAGGATCTATAGAAGGCTAATAATAACTCATAACTCATAGAGGCAACTCATAATGCTTAGAATGGCTCCAGCAGACAGAAAAAGGGAAAAAAAATCAAAGTTCCCAAAACTCAGTGAAGACAAGATGATCGCAAAGAGCACGTTGCAATATTTCTAACAGTGCAAATAGATCGTCAAACAGAGTTACGGTATGAAATATATTCGTGGTCAAAGTTGTGGTCAAACGTGGCCAATCAACAGGGGCAGCACATCATCATCTCTACTGTTAATGTCAACAGCTGACATAGTAGGGTGATATCATCGTATAGGCTGATGATGTTAGCATGCCACGTGGTAGAACCAGAGGCTACCACATATCACCCATTAATGGGATTTTGAGGGGTCCATGTGGACCAGTAGAAAAGTGCCAGTTGGTACCCCCAAGCGATGCCATATGGCACCACCCAACAAGTGCCACGTGTCAGGTATGATGGGGCAGAAATGTCATCATATAGGTGGGAGTATCAGTGGACTCCACGTGGCCCAATCATCAGGCGACACGTGGCATCCCAAAAATGCCCAATATTGACCTGTGAATGAATTTTTGTTTTAAAAATATGGTGGGTCCACCAAATCTGGCTCACCACACCAATTTTAGTAGTCGGTGGAAGTATCGATAGTGGATACGCTAAAATTAGACGGGATATATATATATATATATATATATATATATAAACTAATGTTTAAAAATGGATACCGGTGGGATTCGACCCCAGAAGCTTCGTATTGCCCAATGCCTTTACAACTCCGCCCATAACCAATGTGCCACAGATGCCACTTGGTATATCTGCTCGTATTCATTACTTAAAAGGTACAATCCTCCCAGATCTGGGAGAGGCGCGGGCCGTACATAATTTTAGGCACATATTTCGAGACAAGACTGCCATAGTTGCAGGTTGCAGAGGGCACAAAAATCGAGACAAAATTCTTCTTGGGCCTGGGAGTTCCAGAGTTAGATCGGAGCATGGAGACAGTTATTTTTGGGTAATTCGACACCACAAATCCAGTGGTGATGTCTGTTTTCTAATATGAGCATTATTTCTGCATCTTGATTTCAGAATGAGGTATATTCATGTATTTTCCAAATTATTTTGTTGAGTTAATGAAAGAGCTTACCCATTTAAGAGCAGGACCTGGAGATGTAGTCCACCAGGGATGAACTTCGTTATCAAGTTTTTGTGTTTAGGTTTGATTCTTATGTCTCTTCATTTTTAAGTTTTCCCTTCTTTAATGGTGCACTTTTATTTATGCTCATTTATTGCAATTTTTTATAAGTCACGATGAAAAGATTCCGGATCAATACAACTGTTGGAGCCCGCACATATATCATAGATCTATAGCACAAGGAAAATCCTTGTTTGTAGAAAGATTGAATACCCTAACCCTTGAGAAGGAAACAAAAATAGAACCAAAAAGATCTATTGTCTTTCTACAATGTCTTATTCATTTTGGTTGCGAAATTACTACACATTTCTTCCTGTTAAGCATTTGGGCATTTTGTCACTGCAGTATTCTTCAAGCCGGAGTATAACTCCACAGGAGTATAAAAAAAAAAATGTAGTGGTCCCGCGGACACACTTATTTGGGACCTATTCCATTGGATTCCCCTATTCTCCCTGATCGCAGTCATCCCATTCATTTTTAATCCTTTTTGTTTCAGTGGACCCGGTCCCTTCCTAGTTTCCCTATTTTTCCACCTATTCCATTATATTTCCCTTCAAGAACTGATCATCGTGGTACCTATCACTTCTAAGTCATTTTTTTTGTGGTCCCACCCAACCATTTGTTTCCTTACCCACACTTTCCCTCTCCAAATTTCCACCACTCGCAACCAAGAACTCCAAACTTCCGTCAATCAAGCCCATGTATCCATTGAACATCTCACATCTCAGATGGATTCTACCAACTCCCGCATTGACAAATTAGAGAATAAATTTAACAACATGGAAGCCAACCTCACAACCTAATTGACCTCCCTCTAGTCTGTTATCAATAAATTATTGAACCTCCCTACGGGTCCTTCCTCATCAGAACAACTCGATGCTGATGATTCCTCTCAGTCTCCACATGTTCACTCCAACTCCTTTCATCGGGAACCCCGTCTTCCCTATGTAGAGGTCAATAAATTTGATGGCTTTGATCCTACAGGTTGGGTCACTCAAATGGAGCATTATTTTTCTCTGCATGGTATTAATGATGAGTTGGCCAAAATTTGCTATGTTGTCCTCTATCTAGATCCTGAACGCTGGCAATGGAAAAAAAATTCGCATCAAGGGTATATTTCCTGGACCCAGTTTGTTGTTGAGCTCTATGCTCACTTTGATACTGATACCCACTATATNTCTCAGTCTCCACATGTTCACTCCAACTCCTTTCATCGGGAACCCCGTCTTCCCTATGTAGAGGTCAATAAATTTGATGGCTTTGATCCTACAGGTTGGGTCACTCAAATGGAGCATTATTTTTCTCTGCATGGTATTAATGAGGAGTTGGCCAAAATTTGCTATGTTGTCCTCTATCTAGATCCTGAACGCTGGCAATGGAAAAAAAATTCGCATCAAGGGTATATTTCCTGGACCCAGTTTGTTGTTGAGCTCTATGCTCACTTTGATACTGATACCCACTATATCGGTTATTTGACCAAGTTGAAACAATCAGGAACAATGGAAGACTTCATTGTTGTTTTTGAGCATTTGGCCTTTCGAGCAGAGGTCATGTCAGATGCATTCTTCCATGAATGCTTTATCAGTGGTCTCAAGGATGAAATATGATCCCAGGTTCTCATGGCCCGCCATCCCACTTGGTTGGAAGATACTTAACGTGCTAAAGAGTCCCAACAAGTTGTTTTTTCCCAAAACAAAAAACCCCTTTCTGTTCCCCACCCTCGACCCGCTAATCTGAACCCCCCTGTTACTCCCCTCAAGGTCCAGAAACTAACCAGGGATGAAATGGATGGACACCAACTGAAGGTTCTTTGCTATAATTGTGGTGAAAAATATTTTCTGGGGCACAAATGTAAGGAACAAAAACTATTTATGTCCATCTTCGAAGATGTGCCCGAAGAGGATGTGATAGTTCCCCTTGTTGAACAACCCTCCCTTCCCGATGCCACCTAGGAGCCTCCTGACTCACCTGAAGTTGACCCACTTATTTCCTGGCATGCCCTAGATAGCTTCTCGACCCCACAAAAACTCAAGCTCATTGGCTACATTAAGCACAGGAAGGTCATTATCCTTGTTGACAGTGGTAGCACCCACAATTTTATTCATTATCACATTGCCCAAGAAACCAATTTCTATATTCATTCTGTCAATAATTTTCAAATCACGATAGCCAATGGTGGGTCCATGAAATGTGGTGGGCATTGTGAAAATTTCCATATTCAAATTGGACATTACCAACTGAAATCTCATATGTTTTCCATTGACATGGGAGGTTGTGACATTATGCTAGGTGTTGAATGGTTACACACTTTGGGTCCTATTCTTATGGATTTTAAGGAATTAACCATGTGATTCCAATAGGAAGGACAAAGGTATCAATTCCAAGGTCTCACAGTTGGTTCTTCTGGGATCATTAGTTCCCATCGTATGGAAAATCTCCTCAAGAAAGGCTACTCCGGTATCATTGCTCAACTCCATTCTATTCAAGACACCCTTTGTGCATGCTGACCTCCAAGCTATCCTTTCCAAACATCAAGCTGTTTTTTCCACCCCTCAGGGAATTCCTTCTTTTCGTGGTGTTCATGATCATTCCATTCCCCTTGTTCTTGGCAGTCTTCCTCCCAATGTTTTCCCTTGTCACCACCCCTTTTCCCAAAAGAATGAAATTAAGAAAATAGTGCAGGAATTACTCCAAGCGGGTGTTATCCGCCCTAGTACCAACCTTTATTCTTCCCCTGTGGTTATGGCACTTAAGAAAGAAGGTAATTGGTGCACGTGTCCTGAATTTTGTTCCCTCAATAAGCTCACCATCAAGGAAAAGTTCCCCATTTCCGTCATTGATGATCTCTTGGATGAGTTGAGTGGTACTCAGTACTTCACTAAACTTGATCTGTGTTCTGGCTACCACCAGATACGTATGAAAGAATCTGACATACCCAAGACTGCCTTTCGAACTCACGAGGGTCACTATGAGTTTTAGGTCATTCCCTTTGGCCTATGTAATGCCCCCTCCACCTTCCAAAGCCTCATGAATCATTTCTTCCGTCCTTTTCTACATAATTTTGTCTTAGTTATATTTGATGATATTCTCATCTATAGTAAAACTTTGCAATCTCATCTTTCCCATGTGGATCAAATTCTCCATCTACTCTCGTAGCATCAACTTTTTCTCAAACAATCTAAATGTGCTTTTGGCACCTCATAAGTTGAGTACTTGGTTAATCTTGTTGGCAAGGTCAGTGTTAGGGTAGATCCTAAAAATATTGAAGCTATGCAAGATTGGCCTCACCCAAAGAATCTCAAAAGCTTGCATGGATTTCTGGGTTTAATAGGTTATTATTGCAAGTTTGTTAATAATTATGGAAAGATTGCAGTACCTCTTACTGCTCTCCTTAAAAATAATTATTTCACTTGGACTCCAGTAGCTGCCCAGGATTTTCAAACCTTGAAGATGGCCATGTGCACCACTCCAGTCCCGGCCCTTCCTAATTTCATAAAGATCTTTGTCCTGGAATGTGATGCTTCCGGGAAAGAAATTGGCACTGTCCTTATGCAAGAGGGTCGGCCTTTGGCCTTTACCAGCAAACAACTATCAGAGAGAAATTTGGGCAAATCAATCTATGAAAAAGAAATTTTGGATATTCTTCATGCCATGGATCTTTGGCGCCCTTATCTATTGGGGCAATGCTTCCAAATTAAGACAGATCATCAAAGCCTCAAGTATTTTCTAGAACAACGCCTTTCCTCCCTTGAGCAACAAAAATGGGTGACTAAGCTCTTTGGATATGATTATGAGATCATTTACAAGAAAGGAAAAGACAATGTGGTTGTTGATGCACTTTCCAGAAAATATGAATATGAAGGGTCCCTTTTTTCTCTCTCCTTCATTGTACCAGATTGGCTCCAAGATGTTTGCCAAGAATAGCTACAAGATCCCAAAAGTTTGCATTTGATACAACAATTGCAGTCCAATTCTCCAGTCTCCCCAGGGTACTCTTGGCTCAATGATGAGCTTCGATACAAAGGCCATTTGTATTTAAGTACATAGTCAAAACTTAAATCCATGGTACTTTTTGAGCTTCATGCTACACCCATAGCTAGGCACTTAGGGTTTACCAAAACCTATGACTGGGTCAAACGTTATTTTTTATGGGATGGTATGAAATAGGACATTTGTAATTTTGTGGCTGAATGTGATGTGTGTCAACGCAACAAGGGTGAAACAATCAAATATCCTGGCACACTACAACCGCTTCCGATTCCACCTACTATTTGGTGGGATATCTCTATGGATTTTATTGTAGCCTTACCTAAATCAGTTAATAAATCAATCTTCATGGTGGTAGTTGATTGTCTTTCCAATTATTCTCATTTATGTGCTCTTCAACACCCATTTACAACATCCACTGTGGCTCAACTTTTCATGGATCAAGTCTTCAAGCTTCATGGCATGCCACATTCTATTGTTTCTGATCACGACCCAAATTTCACCAGCAATTTTTGGCAAGAAATTTTCAAGATCCAAGGAACCCAATTGCATCTTAACACAGCTGATCATCCCCAGATTGATGGTCAAAATGAAGTTTTCAACAAGTCTTTGGAAACATATTTGAGGTGTTTTGCATCAGAAAGGAAAAATCAGTGGGCTCAATGGTTACCACTAGCTGAATGGTGGTACAACACTCTTACCATACATCTACCCACATGACTCCTTTTGAAGAGGTATATGGACAAAATCCACCCTCATTTCTCTCATATTTTCTAGGTGTCTCGAAGGTCCAGGCGATTGACCAAACACTTATAGTTCGAGAGGATATTCTTTGTACCCTCCAAGAGAATTTGGTCATGGCCCAAAATTGCATGAAGCAACAAGTATATCAAGGTTTTTCTGAATGTCAATTTGCAGAAGGGGATCAGGTGTTTCTTCAACTGCAACCTTACAAGAAAAATTCCCTCAAGGATGACCATTTTCAGAAACTGGCACCCAAATTTTATGGTCCTTATACCATTCTCAAGCGTGTGGGACATGTGGCCTATTAGTTATCTTTTCCCAGTCATTCTAAGCTCCATCCTAGTTTTCATGTTTCCTGCTTAAAGAAGGTGATTGGAACTAAGTGCAAAACTCAAACCAACCTTCCCGAGTTGGATGAAGAAGGATCCATTTGCTACAACCACAAGCAGTTTTGGGCCAACGTGAGCATCATCTGCATCAACGAACCATCAAGGAAGTGTTAGTCCAGTGGAAATATACAAATCTAGCAGATGCCACTTGGGAACTAGCTACCATTCTGCAACAATTTCCTCATCTCAAGCCTTGAGGACAAGGTTGTTTTTAAGGGAGAGGAAATGTTAGGGACATAACCCCTCACATAGGTAGAATAATACATTTCCATGTAATAAAGGTAAATATTAATAAGGCCTAGCAATAAGGAAGAATAAGTCCAATGTAAGAAGACCTAAAAGAAGCTTCTGCTTCTAGAAGGATCTTCCTCTAGATTGTTCTTTTGATAGACATATTTAGTATAAATAGGAGTCGAGGGTATGAAAAGTTTTGTCTTGGATATTATTGTAATAGATCTCTTTGCTGGAGGTTTCCCCCTTGAAGAGGCAAGTGAAAATTTCTCTCAATAATCAAAGTTCTCTTTCTGGTATTATTCTGGTATTATATTGGTATCATTGTGGTGTTGTTCTGGTTATATCAATATTTATCTGCCATTTCTAGCTAATTATTTTTGTTCTGCATATTATTTTGTATCTGGAATATTACAATAAAATTTGGGTGCCAGTTTCTGAAAATGGTCAGCCTTGAGGGAATTTTGCTTATAAGGTTGCAGTCAAAGAAACACCTGATCTCCTTCTGCA
>SNQJ01S0066164.1:15305-40259 GCA_010110895.2 Picea sitchensis
TAAAAGAAGCTTCTGCTTCTAGAAGGATCTTCCTCTAGATTGTTCTTTTGATAGACATATTTAGTATAAATAGGAGTCGAGGGTATGAAAAGTTTTGTCTTGGATATTATTGTAATAGATCTCTTTGCTGGAGGTTTCCCCCTCGAAGAGGCAAGTGAAAATTTCTCTCAATAATCAAAGTTCTCTTTCTGGTATTATTCTGGTATTATATTGGTATCATTGTGGTGTTGTTCTGGTTATATCAATATTTATCTGCCATTTATAGCTAATTATTTTTGTTCTGCATATTATTTTGTATCTGGAATATTACAATAAAATTTGGGTGCCAGTTTCTGAAAATGGTCAGCCTTGAGGGAATTTTGCTTATAAGGTTGCAGTCAAAGAAACACCTGATCTCCTTCTGCAAATTGACGTTCAGAGCGACCTTGATCTACTTGTTTCTTCATGTGATTCTGGGTCATGACCAAATTCTCTTTTAGGGTACGGATAATAGCCTCTCTAACTATAAGCATTTGGTCAACTGCTTGGACCTTCGAGACACCTGGAACGTATGAGAGAATTGAAGGTGGATTTTGTCCATATAGCGCTTCAAAAGGAGTCATGTGGGTAGTTGTATGGTAAGAAGTGTCGTGCCACCATTCATCTAGTGGTAACCATTGAGCCCATTGATTTTTCCTTTCCGATGCAAAAAACCTCAAATATGTTTCCAAACACTTGTTGACAACTTTAGTTTGGCGATCAGTCTCAGGATAATAAGTTGTGCTGAGATGCAATTGGGTGCCTTGTAGCTTGAATAGTTCTTGCCAAAAATTGTTGGTGAAACTTGGGTCACAATCATAAACAATAGAATGAGGCATTCCATGAAGCTTGAAGACCTAATCCATGAAAAATTGAGCCACAGAGGCTGTAAATGGGTGTTGAAGAGAAAAAAATTGAGCATACTTGGAAAGCCGATCAATTACCACCATGATGACTGATTTATTTCCCGATTTAGGTAATCCTACAATAAAATCCATAGAGATATCTTGCCAAATAGTAGGTGGAATCATAAGTGGTTGTAGTGTGCCAAAAGATTTGATTGTTTCACCCTTTTTGCATTGACAAACATCACATTCAACCACAAAATTGTGAATGTCCTGTTTCATACCATCCAAGAAAAAAGAACATTTGATCCAGTCATAGGTTTTGGTAAACCCAGAGTTCCCAACATCGGGTGTAGCATGAAGCTCAGAAAGTACCATGGATTTAAGTTTTCACCATTTACTTAAATACAAACGACCTTTGTATCGAAGCTCATCATTGAGCCAAGAGTACCCTAGGGATATTGGAGAATTGGCCTGCAATTGTTGTATCAGATGCGAGCTTTTGGGATCATGTAGCCATTCTTGGTGAACAACTTGGAGCCAATCTGGTACAATGAAGGAGAGAGAAAAAAGGGACCCTGCATCTTCATATTTTTTGGAAAGTGCATCAACAACAACATTGTTTTTTCCTTTCTTGTAAATGATCTCATAATCATATCCAAAGAGCTTAGTCACCCATTTTTGTTGCTCTGGGGAGGAAAGGCATTGTTCTAGAAAATACTTGAGGCTTTGATGATCTGTATTAATTTGGAAGCATTGCCCCAATAGATAAGGGCACCAAAGATCCATGAAATGCAAAATAGCCAACATTTCCTTTTCATAGATTGATTTTCCCAAATGTGGCTCTGACAGTTGTTTGCTGTTAAAGCCATAGGGAGACCCTCTTGCATAAGGACTACGCCAATTCCTTTCCTGGAAGCATCACATTCCAGGACAAAGGTCTTTGTGAAATCAAGAAGAGACAAGATTGGAGTGGTGCACATGACCATCTTCAAGGTTTGAAAATCTTGAGCAGATGTTGGAGTCCAATTGAAAGAATTATTTTTAAGGAGAGCAGCGAGAGGTGCCACAATATTTAAATAATTCTTAACAAACTTGCAATAATAACCTGTTAAACCAAGAAATCCATGCAAGAATTTGAGATTCTTTGGGTGAGGCCGATATTGCATAGCTTAAATATTTTTTGGATCCACCATGACACTGGTCTTTCCAACAAGATGACCCAAGTACTCGACTTCCAAGGTGCCAAAAGAACATTTAGATTGTTTGAGGAAAAGTTGGTGGTGAGAGAGTAGATGGATAAATCAATCCACATGAGCAAGATGGGTTGTCCATGTTTTACTATATATGAGGATATCATGAAAGAAAACTAAGACAAAATGATGGAAGACATGATTCATAAGGCTTTGGAAAGTGGAGGGAGCATTACACAAGAAAAGGGCATGACCAAAAACTCATAGTGGCCCTCATGAGTTCTAAATGGAGTCTTAGGAATGTATACCTCATCCATACAGATCTAGTGGTAGCCATAATGAAGATCAAGTTTAGCAAAGAACTATGTGCCACTCAATTCATCCAAGAGGTAATCAATGATAGGAATGGGAAATTTGTCTTTAATGGTGAGTTTGTTGAGGGTGTAGAAGTCAGGACATATGTGCCAAGAACCTTCTTTCTTAAGGACCATGACCACAGGAGAAGAGTAGGGGTTCGTGCTAGGGTGGATAACACCTACGTTGAGCAATTCTTGAACAATTTTCTCAATTTAATTTTTTTGGGAAACAGGATGATGATAGGGATGGATATTGGGAGGAAGGCTTCATGGGAAAAGGGGAATGGAATGATTATGAACACCACAGGAAGGAAGGAGTCCCTAGGGAGTGGGAAAAACCACTTGATGTTTAGAGAAGATGGATTTGAGGTCCTGCGAGATAGAGGGTGTCTTAGTGGCTTGTATGACATGGAGTTGGAAAATAATTCCAGAATGACCTTTTTTGAGCAGCTTTTCCATGCGATGGGAACTGATGATATCTGGGGAACCAACAGTGATGCGTTGGAACTTATATTGTTGACCCTCCTAGTCGAATTGCATGGTTAATTCCTTAAAATCCATGAGAATGGGATCCAAAGTCCTTAGCCATTCTGCACCCAACACAATGTCACAACCACCCATGTCGATAGAAAACATATGAGATTTCATGTGGTACTCACAGAGACACACATTTTCACATCACCCTCCACATTTCATGGACCCGCCATTGGAAATCATGATTTGAAAATTATTGGCGACATTGATATAACAATTAGGTTCTTGGGAAATGCGACGATGAATAAAATTATGGGTGCTTCCACTATCAACAAGAATGATGACCTTCTTATGCTTAATGTAACCAATTAGCTTGAGGGTTTGGGGAGTAGAGAATCTAGTGAGAGCATTTAGGGAAATGACCGGTTCTACTTCGGGCGGGTCTGAGGGAGGGGTCATGTCAATGGGTTCAAGTGACACAGACACAAGGGGAACCTCAACATCATCTTCCGAAACATCCTCCGAGATGGCCATAAAAAGATTTTGTTCCTTACACTTGTGCCTAGGAAAATATTTTTCATCATAATTATAACAAAGGCCTTTGAGTTGGCATTCAACCATTTCGGCCCAGGTCAATTTTTGGTTCTTTAGTGGAGTAGAAGAAGGAGTGGGGGTGACTAGTTTAGTGCGAGGAATGAAGGAAGGTTTTCAGTTTTGAGAAGAGACAACCTATTTTTCTTCCTTATCTCTTTTGGTAGTGTCCAGCCAACTCTGAGTTTAAGCCATGAGGACATGGGAAAAAATCTCATCCTTGAGGCCACTGATAAAACATTCTCAGAAAAAAAACATCAGATGTTCCCTCTGTATGAAAAGAAAATCGCTCAAAAGTGGCTATAAAGTCTTCCACTGTGCCAGATTGTTTCAACTTTGTCAAACGACCTAAATGGTTGGTGTCAGTGTCAAAGCATTCATAAATCTCTGCGACAAAGTGTGTCCAAGCCACATACCCTTGGTGGGAATTTTTTCACCATTGTCACCATTGCCAATGTTCTTGATCTAGATGGAGAACACCATACCGGAGTTTGGCCAACTCATCTGTAATTCCATACGAAGAGAAATAATGTTCCATTTGAGTTACCCAAGTAGTGGGATCCGAGCCATCAAATTTGGTCACATCCACACATGGAAGGCGTAGGTCACACTGAAAGTGATGGGGATAAAAATTATGGGAATGAGAGGAAGTTTCACCTTCAGTTTGCAAAGGTGGGTTAGATGAGGGAAGATTTATCAGGATATGCATCTTGGCGTAGATCATCGTAGTGACAGATTCAAGCTGGGTAGCAAGTTCTTGTTTGAGGTCTTTTTTGAGGCCCTCTATTTTGGCGTTGATGGAGGAATGCATGTTTTTATTTACGGTGGCAATATTGACACTGAGTTGTCTCACTTCTTGTTGGGTTTCTATGAAATTAGAGTGCAAGGCATTAAATCGAGCATCCAAGTCTTGGCTATGGGTGTGGGCCATGAGGAAGAGGGAACATGAAAAGGGGCAGGTGGGACCACAAAAAATTGGGTTATGGGTGAAGTATATCACAACGATCAGGGTGACGAGTTGAATCCAATGGGGTAAGGCCCAAATAAGGGTGTTGGAAGGGGGTCGGGTCCACGAGAAAAAATATTTTCTCAAAAATGATAGTTATGAATGCGATAAGGGCGAAGAGAGAAATCCAACGAGATAGGTCTTAAATAATGGTGCCAACAGGATCTAAAGAATACTGCAGTAATGAAATGCCCAAATGATTAACAGGAAGAAATGAGTAGTAATTTCGCAACCCGAATGCAGGAGACACAGTTGCGCGGCAATAAATATTATCTGTTTTTTTTTGTTTCCATCCCAAGGGTTAGGGTATTCAAGGGTTCTACAGACAAGGGTTTTCCCTGTGCTATAGCTCTCTGATATACATGTGTGGTCCAATAGTAATACTCGACCCAATATCCCAGGGCACCAACTAAGGAGGCTAGACCGTTCCCTTAGCCGTACTACCCAACTACCCAGGTACTGGAGAGTAACTTCCCGAGTGTTGTTCTAAGTGACACTTTAGCAATCAAGTTGTTGATTGATTTATCTATGGAGGGCTTCAGGAGATCTAGGTTGATCCGTATACAGGTGTTTTCTGATGCACTACCACTGGAAGGGGTACCAACAAGGGTTACACGGGTGGCCAACAGATGTGCGCTGAAGTACCACTTTTATTTCCTAAGTGTATGAATCCCTAACCACGGGTTTATGCGCGTAATGACAAATCTCTATAGCTTAAAGATGCCAAAATACGTCTCTACCCTGAAAAAAATTTAACCCACAATTTTCTGCCGAGGAAGGTGCTCTGATACCACTTGTAATATTCTAGATACAAAATAATATGCAAAACATAAATAATTAGCTAGAAATGGTAGCTAAACAACAAGATAACCAGAACAACACCATAATAATACCAAAATAATACCAGAATAACACCAGAAGACACTTTGATTACTGAGAGCAATGTTCACTTGCCTCTTTGAGGGGGAAACCTCCAGTAGAGAAGAGCTCTATAACAATGATATCCAAGACAAAACTTCTCATACCCTCAACTCCTATTTATACTAAATATGTCTATCAAAAGAACCATCTAGAGGAAGATCCTTCTAGAAGCAGAAGCTTCTATTAGGTCTTCTTACATTTGACTTATTCTTCCTTGTTGCTAGGCCTTATTAATATTGACCTTTATTACAAGAAAATATATTATTCTACCTACGTGAGGGGTTAGGTCCCTAACATATGATGGAAAAGTATCTTTTAATTTATTGATTTAAATATAAGCATACAAGTGTGGTCATTGATTCCAAGTAATTAAGACTATAGGTATTTTACTATGTAATGTAGGTTATTGTTTTGTATGGTTCACTGGAGAATATAACACAATGTTTGAAGAACTTGAATTAATATAACATCAAAAAATATCAATCTTAAATTTTGATTTATCAAGTACCGAGAAGGATCAAATGTCTCAAGGTGTAAGCCTTTCAGTAATCAGATTATCCTTATCCCTTGTTGTGGCCAACATTTTCATGTAACACTTTGATGTTTTAGCACTAAATAGTTTCCATCTCAAGCCCAAATGTTGTTTTCAATTTATTGATGACATCTTTGTCTTCTATCCCCATGGTCAATCTTTCCTTAATTCATATTTTGACCACCTTAATAGCTTATCTCTCCACATTCAATTCACCATAGAAACTCAAAAGGACAACTCTTTCCCATTCCTCGACATTCTAGTCACTCATCACCTAGATGGCTTCCTTTCCCACCAATTTTATTGCAAAAAGACTCATATGAATATATATCTTCATGCTCAATCCCATGACCAACCAACTCAAAAATCTATCGTTCTCAAAACTCTCATAACTAAATCCATTTGAATTTCTCCTCCCCACCTCTTGTAAAATGAAAGATCCCACCTCACTAATGGTTTCCAAGCCAATGGTTAATCTATTTCCCAAATTAACAAATCCTTTCACTCAACCCTCCATCCAAAATCCAAAAACCTCATCTCCACTTCTTAGTAGACCTTGATATATAAACGAGAGAAGATAACCCTTAAGGTTGAGAATAAACCCTTAACTTCAGAAATACCAAAATGCATTCATACCATAAAAGAACACAAGAATGTAGAAAATAACCCTTAAGGTAGGGTAACATCATCAAATATTCCTTAAGAAAGGAATCACTCCACAAGCCATGTTTTCTACAATATAACAAACAATAACTAACATATCTCAATACAAAGATACTCATGTGCATATATAATTTCTCATCGGTATACCATGGGGCCTAAGCTCACTACCCCTTATCATTATATCATAAATTCCCTCTAACTACATAGTGGATATATTCCATGATTATGGCCACATTACATTCATTATCCCATTGGGTACTTCCTTAGGTACCCGATATTATCCTCCCTTGGTACATTACAATACCCTCCCTAGGCCATATTTTCTCTCTCTTATATTCATGGAATTACTAATCACATTTTAAAGATCTTAGCCAAGAAGAATATCAAAACTAATGTCAAGCCCCACAAAACCATAAAGCAATTATTTAGAAGCATTAAAAATAAAATTGACCATATGCTCTCTTAAGGTGTTTACCAAATTCCCCTCTCCTATGGAAAATTCTATACCATTCAACCCCATGCCAACAAACATATCACCGACATTTTCCATAACCACATTAGAAAATCAGCGATCACAAAGCATTACTATAATCCTAATCACCTCATTTTCTTTAATCAAGCTAAACTCTTAGCATCAATGCCACATTAATCTTCACATATTATTGAGGAAGCCTTCGAAATTAAAAAAAAAACATCCTACCAATTTTAATCAAGAAAAAGGAAATAAACATAGGCATTCATGGAAGTCCATCATCCATTGTCTACATCAGTAGGCCTTTTTTATTTCTCCTCCTAACCCTTTATTTTATCTCTCCTTTCTCTTGGTTTCTAACCCCCCCGTTTTTTTCTTCCTCCATAACCTCCTTTGATAAACAAGGTCTATTTTCTTTTCAATTTTTTTTCCAAGGAAACCCTCGCGGAAAACCCTTCGAGTACTTCCCAATAATTTATGGATGGTAAATGGGGTAAACCATCATCCCTAATTACGAGGCCTAACTCTAAGGGGATCAAGAGAGTCAAACCTGTGACGAGCAACAAGCATGAATGATCTCACGTTTGGCTCTAGACCAATTGAGCTAACCCTTGAGGCCAAATTGTCTTTCCAATTTATGCTTATTAGAGTGTTTTTATTTTATTTCATCTCATTGATAATAAGTTTGCTAGTTGATTTGATCTTTTCAATGCCTTCTTTGATAGTGATTTTTGTTTATTTGTGTGGATATAAAAATCTATATTTGTTAAGTGGTAACTTTTAACTTTATGATATATAACTATTCCTCATATAACCTATAATTTGGTTATATCATTCGAACCAAACCCTTCCCCTGCCCTTATCTCATATCTTGAGCCTTTTCACCTCTCATATGTTCATTGATTTATTTAATTATTAATCTTTTTCCCTTTCTTATATATATATATATATATAAATAAATATTTTTCCCACTTTCCCTCCCATTTAGTCATGGGCGCTAGTACAAAGTTGATGATCACAAAAGTGGCAATGGGTAAGTCGAGAATGTGCATGCATTGTTTTTACAACAACCTCGGTGCCTTTCGAACCACCACAAAATCCACCACGAAGTTTGTCAAATAAGCATGCCCGATAATGCACATTTGCTTTAGAAGCATGCATGCACTAATAATGTGTTTTCATTCTAAAACGTGTGCATGATATTTTTTTATCTTACGTAAATTAGTAATTTTGTTATAACTTTCTACCTAGACATCCACATTTGGAGTTTTTTAGCTTGTTAGAAAGGTCTTGAAGAACTTTATAGGTTTATCCTATGATATTTTTATGTTTTTGCACAATCAATTTTTAATTTTCAAAAGAATAGAAAATGAATGTTTATAACATAATCAATACCTCAAACTACCACATTGTGTCTCTAATGGAGATATTTGACCTCCAATGGTAATATGGATACTTTTGAGGTTTTGAACATGAGGGATAGGTTTTGGGTACTTGACTGTTGTAAGGGGATAAGGGAATTATGCTCTAAATGAATCTTTTAGGGTTTTGTTGATGGCCATAATTGTCCATGTTCAACATTAAGGAGATCACTTGGTAAGGGCCCCAATTAGATCCTTATCCATTTGAGATGGTGATTTCAACTGGTTAAATGAGTCCAGTTACCATTTACCTAAAACTAATCTAACCTAAACTAATAGTAAACCTACCTCTATGCATGTTGATGTGTGATAATACATGCTAGCATTAACAAGAAAAATGAACAGACTTGCCTTCTTTGCAGCTGCTTGAAGAAGGCTGTTTATTGGGTTGAGTGAAATATAAGCTCAGCTCAACCACAAGGATGTTTTCCCCTTCAAAAGGAGGCTTAAAGAAATGCAATGAATTAAACTAAATGCAAATGCATTCTAATATAACTGCCGAGAATAGAAATAACTCTAATCTATCCTAATTAGGAAAATATATAGACCTCTTCCCAATTCTCTATCTGTAAGCTTTATTTGACCTGGAATCAGTATTCTCGGTTTCTTTGTAATCTGGTTTAACTGTATTTGCTTGTTGGTCTACAGCGAATTCATGGCATCTTACTCACAACAGGGTGGTGGAGTTTACCAACCACATCGAACCTTCCATTTTAGTTACATGGTATCTCAAAACGAAATGCTAAATTAGAGACTGGCCGCAACATTAAATATGGGAAATTCCATTTCAATCAAATAAGGATTACTCCCAAAATATGGGAACTATCATTTATCTGAAAAAAACTATTGATTGAATTTGTTGTTAAGTGAGGCCACATGTGCATTATCAGATCAACAACAAAATCCATAATATTGAATGCAAAAGTAATTTTAGGTAAAGTAATTTTAAGAGCAATTTGACAGAGTTGAATGAGTTCCCATGTGTACGACTGATACTTTGTTCAATAGTGCAACTAATGTGACATTGGATTTGGCGTAGATAATATCACGATGCTCCCTTTCTATACCAGAATTATACCTTTTATTACGTGAACCTGTAAACCAAACCCCATTAAAACCAACTAAAAGTAAATGGTTAATGAAGAAAATAATTATATCCAACCCCATTAAAACCAACTAAAATTAAACTGTTAATGAAGAAAATAATTATATCCAATCCCCTTTATTGATTAATTCATCAAAGGAAGCTAAAGAGTTTATAAATAACACAATCATTATTCGCTATATATATCAAGTTCTTTGAAGATTATACTTTTAAATTGGTGATGTCATCATATTTGTCTTAGGCTTTTTTTTTTTTTTTAATCTTTGGGTTTAAATTCAAATAGAATTATTATCAATAGGGCTCTTTTCATAATTTAAGAATCAAATTAAATATAAATATGACTTAAAAGTTTTTTTTATCTTTTATTAGTAAGAATTAAAAAGAAATTTATAATAAGTTTTAAGATTTTTTTTTTGTTTTTAATCATTATGAATTAAAAATAAACTTAGTTTTAAGATTTGAAATGTGAATTTTTTTATATTTTTTTATATTTGTTTAATTTGTTTTTTAGTGTGATTTATTTTCCTTTAATTTGGTTTAGGAATAAACAAGTAAAATAAATAGAGCTCAACTCTAATGTTTGATAATTATGGCTATAACTAAATATTCTAATTTTGATGCATTAGTTTTCTAATCAAATCTCAAGAAAAAACAAAACCAAGGAAAATTTTAAGTTTTAAGATTTTGTTTTTTGTTTTTTTATCATGATGAATTAAAAAGAAACCTATAGTAAGTTTTAAGATAATAAGTTTTAAGATTTGAAAACTAATCAAATCTCAAGAAAAAACAAAACAAAGTAAATTTTAAGTTTTAAGATTTTGTTTTTTGTTTTTTTTATCATGATGAATTAAAAAGAAACCTATAGTAAGTTTTAAGATAATAAGTTTTAAGATTTGAAATGTCAAAAACTTTTGATTTTTTTTATATTTGTTTAATTTGTTTCTTTAGTGTGATTTATTTTCTTTTAATTTGGTTTAGGAATAAACAAGTAAAGTAAATAGAGCCCAACTCCAATGTTTGATAATTATGGCTACAACTAAATATTCTAATTTAGATGCATTAGTTTTCTAATGCATTTGTTTTTTAAGTTTTAAGTTTTAAGATTTTTTTTTTTTGTTTCTCATCATTATGAATTAAAAAAAAACCTATAGTAAGTTTTAAGATTTTTTTTTGTTTTTTTATCATTATGAATTAAAAAGAAATCTATAGTAAGTTTTAAGTTTTGAAATGTGAAAAAATTTTGATTTTTTTATATTTGTTTAATTTGTTTCTTTAGTGTGATTTATTTTTCTTTAATTTGGTTTAGGAATAAACAAATAAAATAAATAGAGCCCAACTCCAATGTTTGATAATTATGGCTACAACTAAACATTCTAATTTGGATGCATTAGTTTTCTAATGCATTTGTTTTTTAAGTTTTAAGATTTTTTGTTTTTGTTTTTTATCATTATGAATTAAAAAAAAACCTATAGTAAGTTTTAAGATTTTTTTGTTTTTGTTTTTTATCATTATGAATTAAAAAGAAACCTATAGTAAGTTTTAAGATTTGAAATGTGAAAAACTTTTGATTTTTTATATTTGTTTAATTTGTTTTTTTAGTGTGATTTATTTTTCTTTAATTTGGTTTAGGAATAAACAAGTAAAATAAATAGAGCCCAACTCCAATGTTTGATAATTATGGCTACAACTAAATATTCTAATTTGGATGCATTAGTTTTCTAATACATTTGTTTTTTAAGTTTTAAGTTTTAAGATTTTTTTTTTTTTTTTTTATCATTATGAGTTAAAAAGAAACCTATAGTAAGTTTTAAGATTTTTTTTTTTTGTTTTTTATCATTATGAATTAAAAAGAAACTTATAGTAAGTTTTAAGATGTGAAATGTGAATTTATTTTTTATTTTTTTATATTTGTTTAATTTGTTTCTTTAGTGTGATTTATTTTCCTTTAATTTGGTTTAGGAATAAACAAGTAAAATAAATAGAACCCAACTTCAATGTTTGATAATTATGGCTACAACTAAATATTCTAATTTAGATGCATTAGTTTTCTAATACATTTGTTTTTCAAGTTTTAAGATTTTTTGTTTTTGTTTTTCATCATTATGAATTAAAAAGAAACCTATAGTAAGTTTTAAGATTTTTTTTTTTGGTTTTTTTATCATTATGAATTAAAAAGAAATCTATAGTAAGTTTTAAGTTTTGAAATGTGAAAAACTTTTGATTTTTTTATATTTGTTTAATTTGTTTCTTTAGTGAAGGTCATGGGTGCGGAGTAGTGGTAAGGTCGGTCATGTAACGACGGTCAGGTCTCGGGCTCGAACCCAAACATGGCTGTTGCTCGCTGTTTGATTAACCGTTCCGAGCCAAGCTCACCACCTTATAATTAATTTTAATGGGATGGATGCTCTGGGTGCTTCACAACGTCTCTGCGGCTAGGTTCAAACCCTAGTCACATTCCTTTCTGCAGCTCGACCTCTTGGCCGTAGCTTCTCTCTCTTCAATGGCCGCAGTTGTTCTCTCTTCAATGGCAGATTCCTTTCATAGTGGATCCTGACGCAATGGTTCTTCCCAACACGGTTTTGCTGATCATCCATTTGTGGCTCCTCCCCCCAGCCCTTCTGGTAGTGTCCCAACATCCTACAGTGAGGCTGTTAATTCACAAATATCATCTCGCTCTTTCCCATCTGTTTCGTGCTTGGTTAAAGAAGCTCTAGTGATCTCTCTTCTCATGGGCTAGGAAGCTGAAGATGAGGAAGTTTACTTCTGGGAAAATGCTTTAATCTGTCGGTTCAATGGACTTTGGCCGCGACTTGTGGATCTCAATGGTTGGATCTTAGCCCATTGAAAGCCTCTCATCAAGGAAGATTTTTTCATTCACCCCTTCTCAAAGGGTTTCTTCATTGTAGAGTTTGATCTTGCAGTAGATCGAGATCTGATCCTTGCCTCTTGCCCTTGGTTTTGGGGAAACTCAGATTTGTGCATGATGGTTTGGACTTCTTGCTTCAATCCTCTGACAACTGTTCTTTCTTCTGCTCCAGTTTGGGTCAGACTTTCAAATCTTCCCTTGCATTTTGGGGTGAAACTTCTCTTCGAGATATTGGATTAGCATTAGGAAAGTTTCATTTTGCAAGCAAAGAAACTAAAATTCATAGCACCACCTCATATGCCAAAATTTGCATGGAAATGGATTTTAGCAAAGGGTTTCCAACAGAAATTATATTGGGCTACAAAAACTACTCCTGGACCCAAAAGCTAGACTATGAAAGAATCTCATTGCATTGCAGGGCTTGTTTCGAAATAGGGCACATAACAACTCAATGCACTAAGGGAAATAGGAAGGCGGGAAAGAAACAACACAAATCAACCTAGTGGGAAGGCTCCAATGAAGATCATCAACTAATTATTACAAACAACCGAAAATATTCTCTAGAACCAGAATCTCTGAGCCATGATTCCAAAGGCATGTCTACTTAGGAGACACCTCCGAACCATTCCAAGAATGTCCCTCAATCGAAGAGTAAAGCTTCAACTTCTCTTGATCCAGAAATAGAAAGTTTTAAGGCTTCAGACACTACTGATACGAGAATAGAAGGCAAGGTTCTCTTCAGCTCCCCACCTCCTTCAAGCTGGGTAGACGAGGTCGATAAAGATGATAAATATGAAGCAACATTGACATCCCCAAAGAAAACAAGTCCCCGAGATCAGGAAAATATGGGGATAATTGAATCAACAACAACATCACTACCTGCCAAAGAAGGTTGGACAATAGTTCAGAAGAAGAAAAAGACATAACCAGAAATACAACCAATGATGACCAGAAGTCGATCCCGAAAGAAAAAATAATCATGTGCTGCTTTTTTCAACTATTAGGCCATCAATTTGTACGAATTTATTCATGTAAAGAATCATGGAATTTAGTTTCTTTGGATGACTGGAAACATAGGAAAGTAAACTTGGAATCCAGTAAGATAAATCGGAAAACTAGACTTAGGATCTTTTTTTCTATGTATTTTTTTTCAGGCGAGGCCGTTGATCTTTTATAAATACAATCATAACCGTTTCTGTTTAAAAAAAAAAATTGTTTCTTTAGTGTGATTTATTTTCCTTTAATTTGGTTTAGGAATAAACAAGTAAAATAAATAAAGCCCAACTCCAATGTTTGATAATTATGACTACAACTAAATATTCTAATTTGGATGCATTAGTTTTCTAATGCATTTGTTTTTAAAGTTTTAAGTTTTAAGATTTTTTTTTTGTTTTTTATCATTATGAATTAAAAAGAAACCTATAGTAAGTTTTAAGATTTTTTTGTTTTGTTTTTTATCATTATGAATTAAAAAGAAACTTATAGTAAGTTTTAAGATTTGAAATGTGAATTTTTTTTGATTTTTTTATATTTGTTTAATTTGTTTATTTACTGGATATATTTTCTTTTAATTTAGTTTAGGAATAAACAAGTAAAATAAATACAGCCCAACTCCAATGTTTGATAATTATGGCTACAACTAAATATTCTAATTTAGATGCATTAGTTTTCTAATGCATTTGTTTTTTAAGTTTTAAGATTTTTTTTTTTGTTTTTCATCATTATGAATTAAAAAGAAACCTATAGTAAGTTTTAAGATTTTTTTTTTGTTTTTTTATCATTGTGAATTAAAAAGAAATCTATAGTAAGTTTTAAGTTTTGAAATGTAAAAAATTTTTGATTTTTTTTATATTTGTTTAATTTGTTTCTTTAGTGTGATTTATTTTCCTTTAATTTGCCTTAAGAATAAACAAGTAAAATAAATAGAGCCCAACTCCAATGTTTGATAATTATGGCTATAACTAAATATTCTAATTTGGATGCATTAATTTTCTAATGCATTTGTTTTTTAAGTTTTAAGATTTTTTGTTTTTGTTTTTTATCATTATGAATTAAAAGGAAACCTATAGTAAGTTTTAAGATTTTNCATTATGAATTAAAAAAAAACCTATAGTAAGTTTTAAGATTTGAAATGTGAAAAACTTTTGATTTTTTTATATTTGTTTAAATTGTTTCTTTAGTGTGATTTAATTTCCTTTAATTTGGTTTAGGAATAAACAAGTAAAATAAATAGAGCTCAACTCTAATGTTTGATAATTATGACTACAACTAAATATTCTAATTTGGATGCATTAGTTTTCTAATGCATTTATTTTTTAAGTTTTAAGATTTAAGATTTTTTTTTATTTTTTTATCATCATGAATTAAAAAGAAACCTATAGTAAGTTTTAAGATTTTTTTTTGTTTTTTATCATTGTGAATTAAAAAGAAACCTATAGTAAGTTTTAAGATTTGAAATGTGAAAAACTTTTGATTTTTTATATTTGTTTAATTTGTTTCTTTAGTGTGATTTATTTTCCTTTAATTTGGTTTAGGAATAAACAAGTAAAATAAATAGATCCCAACTCCAATGTTTGATAATTATGGCTACAACTAAATATTCTAATTTCGATGCATTAGTTTTCTAATCAAATCCCAAGAAAAAAAAAAACAAGGTAATGCTCAATAAAAGTCCAACTATGCCACTCACAAAGAATTCATGTTACAAATCCATAAAGCACAATGATCCAAGAGAAAATAACTATAAAACCATCCCTTCAAATCGAAATCACTCAAACCAAAGAAATTAAAAAATGACATTAGCAAAATTTAAATGGAGGGCCCCATAATTTTGAAGAATCCATAAAGCACAATGATCCAAGAGAAAATAACTATAAAACCATCCCATCAAATCGAAATCACTCAAACAAAACAAATTAAAAAACGACATTAGAAAAATTTAAATGGAGGGCCCCATAATTTTGATGAAATTACGAGGAGTTGATTTGCCACAATGGGCTCATTGACCATGAAGAAGGCTTCAAACCACCACACAAGCCCTCTAAAGAGGATATTTTGCCTCTAAGTGGAATATGTATGCTCTTATTATGTCTTGGATAGTAGAGATGGATCTGAAGGCCTTGAAAAAGGGTGTGGGAGGAAAATATTGCCATTATGCCATAGATGAAGCTTCTAGGGACCAAGGGCCATGAACAAAACCAAAATCTACAAAACATGCCCTATATAGGAGATCATTATACTTAGAGTTGGATATGGGTGAGAATATGATGTTTTGTGCACTAGGGATGGGTCTCAAACAATGGTTGGAGGAGAAATTTAGGGAATTAGGCCCGAAATTAATATTTTGGAGCTAATGGGGCATGATCAAGGCAATGAGCTACAACATAGACCCTTTAAAGTGCATCTTTGACATACAAGTGGGATATGGGCATGATTAGGAGTTTTTATGCAGTAGGGACTAGTCCAGGGCCTTAACCATAATCAAGTAAAACAAGGGCCTTACACCATAAATGGATTCTAAGGATAGTTGGCTATGAACATGACCTCAAACCACAACATAAGCCCTTTAAAGGAAATCTTGTTAGAAAAATAGGACCGTGGAGCAATAAAATAAAGAAAATGCGGAAACAAAACACAAAAGATACACAATACAATAGAGACACAGATATACATGGTTCACCCAGTGTGGGCTACTTCCACCAGATAAATTTCCAGGTCCTTCCTTTATTATTATCCAACATATGAAGGGATACAACCTACAACAAACCCGCTGTAGCTTCCTCTTCTTTCTCTCACAGTCTCTCATCTTGGAATACAATATTCTATATGTTCCATAGCCGCAATACATTTCCCTCATAACAGAGAGTTGCCTTCTAGGTAAAAAAACCCTAACATAATTTCTATTGTTAGATCTGTGACCTTATGATGAATGGTCCAAATTTACAATGAAATTAAAATATACATTTACAAGGCATTTTTTCGTTCGGGGGCTTCACCCTTGAACCCCCATTGAGGGACACTGCCCCCGAATCCCCACCGGGGGCCTGCTTTCCCCCAAACCCCCCACCCAAGGGGATAGCCTCTCCGGACCCCACAGAGGGGGTAACCCCCTTCTACAGTCCCTGCGTGGAAGAGTGTGCATACTTATGGGGTGTAAATACATAATGGGGTATAAACATGGCTAAAAACAAAATACCTCTGTATCAGGAAGATAATTAGGCTCCACAACCAAGAAAACTTTGGCCTCCAAGTGGAGGATGGGTACTGTAATGAAGTATTATGCGTTAGGGATGGAAGTATTAAGGACTAAATCATGATCACAAGAGGAAAATAAGGTCCTTGGGTCCTTGATGAATCCTTTAACAATCATTGACCATAAACAATGTCATAAACCACATAACATGTCCTCTATAAGGCATCCTTGTCCTTTGAGTGAGATATGGGTACCATTACGATATTTTGTGCATTATGAGTGTGTTTCAAGGCCATAACCATGGTTGGGGGGGGGGGGGGGGTGATCTAGAGAATTAGGCCCTAAACAAATATTCTTGGTCTAATGTTCCATGATCAAGGCCTTGAACTACAACATAAACCCTCTAAAAAGGATATTTTGCATGTAAGTGGGATAGGGGTGCGATTAGGATTTTTTTTGTAGTAGGTGTGGGTTTCTAGGCATCAACCATGATTGGGGGAGGAAAATAAGGTCCTTCATCCCTAAATTAATCTTATGGGTCTTATAGGATATGCAATATGTCTCAACCACCATAAAACCCTTTAGAATGTACCTTTGTCCTTGAATGTGATATGGGTAACATTAGGAGGTTTTGCACACAAGAGATGGCTCTTGGGCCTTTGGCCCAAAATGAAGCTTCTAGCACCTTGGTCCTTGAACTAGCCCCCAAAATACCATACAAACCTAGATCATTGGCCTCTTGGTGGAATATGTGCATCATTAAGAGATTTTGTGTACCATGCTTAGATGTTGAGTCCTTAACCATGGTCAATGAAGCAAAATAAGGGTCATATGATATAAATTAGTCTTCTAGAGCTCACAATATTTGGTCTATGGATGATATTTAGGCATCATTATAAAGTTTTAGACACAATGGATGGGTCTCGAGACCTTGACCATGGCCATGGAAGAAAATAAAGGGTCTTAAGACCTAAATGAATCCTTTAAGGATCATGAGACATGAATGATTTCTTGAACCACTAGAGAGGCTATTTAGATGGGGTATTTGGCCTTCAATTGGTATATGGGTTCCAATGGGAGGTTTTGTGCACCAATTATTGGTATCTAGGTCTTGACCATTGTAAAGAGAAGAAATAAATGGCCTCAAGTTATAGATAAATATTTTAAGGATCCATTACATGAACATGGCCTCAAAGAACCATATCTCTCTAAAAGGGATCTCTATATCCCTCTAAAAGGGATCTTTGATCTCCAAGTGGGATATGGGTGCCTATAGGAGGATTTTAATACTAGGGAAATATCATAGGGTCTTGACCATGGTCAAATACAGAAAAAAGGGTCATATAACCTAAATGAAGATTCAAGGGCTCATGGGACAAAGGAGGTGTTGAAACATTACACATTCCCTTTAGAGGGGATATTCAACCACCAAGTGGGATACATATGCCATTGTGAGATTTGTTTCACCAAGGATGGGTCTCAAGGATTTATCCATGATCAGATGGGACCATTATGAGGTTTTCCACACTAGATGGTTCTTGAGACACTGCCTATGGTCTAAGGGTAAAAACCATTGTATTAAGGACTAAAATATGTTTTTTTATGTTTTATGGACCATGCATAAGGTTTTAAACCACCAAAAAATCCTTGTAAATGGAATATTTATCCCACAAGTACAATATAGATGTCATTTCAAGGTTTTTCATGCTAGGGATTGGAATTACGGCCCTAACCATGGTCCAAGGAAAACTACTAGTGTCTTAGGGACAAACATGTAATGTTTTCATAATAGATTAATATAATACAATATTTAAAGGATTACAATATTCCAATATAGGAGGGTTTTACTATCAGGAATTGAATTTTTGATCTTTTAACCCATCTATGTACTATGCAAGGAGAAGGTGAAGATTCCTACAAATAAGCCATTCATAATTTTCAATGTCTTGGATGCTAACAACATTGTCATCACTTAGAATGATAGTGAAAAATCCAAAGGTGGGACATATGACAATGAGCCCTAAAAATATTTTTTAGGACTTATTGGCTGCCCTTGGACTATGGTCAAGGCCTTGATACCAATCCTTAGTGTTCCAAACCTCTTAATCACATCCATATTATACCCATGGGGCAAAGATTCCATTTATAGGGATTATGTGGTGGTTTCAAGGCCTATTCATGGCCCATGAACCATAAAGCATCTTTTAGTACCTAAGATATTGGTTTTTATCCTTGGATCATGGTTAAGGCCGTGTGACCCATCTATGGTGATAAAAATATCCTAATGGGGTATGTATTCTACTTGGTGGATATATGTCCCCCCAAAATGGCATGTGTAGTGGTTAAATACCTCATTTTTTCCCATGATCCATAGAAGATTCATTTAGTTCATATGGCCCTTTTTTTCCTCACTAAACCATATTGATTAATCTAGGATCCATCCCTAGTATGTAAAACCTCCTATAGGTTCCCATACCCCATCCAGAGGTCAAATATCCCTTATAGAGGACATTTTCAGTGCTTTGAAACCATGTTCATGGAATATATCCTTACAATATTTATATGGGATTTGAGGCCCTTTATTTACTCCTCTTTCCATGGTCAAGACCTCAAGACTCATCCACAGTGAGGAAAACCTCCTAGTGGCACCCATATCTGAATAGAAGGATGAAAATATACTCTATAGGGATTATATAGTGGTTCAAGGACTCATTCATGTCTCATGAACCTTAAAAGATTCATTTAGGTCCTAAGACCCTTTATTTTCTCTAATGACCATGGTTAAGGTATTAAGACCCATCCATTGTGTCTAAAAATTTATAATAGGGCTCATATCTCATATGAAGGTCAAAGATTCAATCTAAAGAGTTTGTTCGGTGGTTTAAGGTGTCATTAATGGATTATTATCCCTATAGGATTAATTTAGATTCTATGACCCTTGTTTTCCTTCATTAACCATGCTCAAGGCCTCAAGACCCATACCTAGTGTGAGAAATATCTTAATGATGCCTATATCCCACTAAAAGGCCAATGCGATAGGATTGTGTGGTGGTTTGAGGTCTAGTTCAGGGGCCACAACCATAGAAGCTTCCTTTTTGGAGAAAGGCATGAGATGCATCTCTTGTGTGCAAAACCTATTAATGGTACCTGTTATCCCCAACTCATAGGGATAATTAAGGAGTTGATGTATCGAGGCCCTCAAGTTGCAGACATGGAGTACTAGAATACATCTTGAACAATAGTGTCCACTTGGACAAACAAAGGCCCACCTCACCACCACATATCCAGGTTCATCACGACGATATCTACCACATCAGCTAACCTTCAGAAGACATTAGGTATTGCTCCATAAGGTACAAGTCATGTATTATGGTGAGTATCATTTCAATATTTGAGGCATTTAATTTTTCTTCATCTATGACTTATTTTGATTATGTAACGTTTGCTTGGACATTATGCTCTCTATCATGTTTCACTTTAGTGKTTAACATTGTTCCCTAGTAAGTGGGTCACCCTTAGTGATAAGCCTGSTACTAGGAGGTCCTTTTGATGAGTCATCATGTCATTCTCGACCATAATTGTCACTTTCCACACTTCATCCCCTCATCTCCTCACATTTTTGTATTTTCCGGTGTATTGACCCAAGAAGGGGTTATCCCTCATTTCATGGGAATAAGGAGATGGAGGTATAGAGGCTTGTAGCTGGAAAAAGATAAAATCCAATCATTAACCTTATAGATGCACACCTATGGATCCAAAGGAAAATGAAATGTCGCTCATAAGAAACTAGTGGGACCCATGAAAAAAATATATAATAAAATGCCTACGAGGCTGGAGCATGTGTGGACATTGTTTTTATTTCTTAGGTAGAAGCCCCACACATGTTTTAAACATGGGGAATTGTTATGTGACGAGGGTAGATTCAAGGTGGGTATAATTTTTCATGCTTAGGTAGAATCCCCACCTTGGATTCAACTTGGAAACATCCTAGAAGAATAAAAGGAAGTAAATGGGCTTGGAAAAAAGTTACATTGAAAACGAAAGTGCAACACACCCTATACAAAGGAACCCATAAATGAGACACTACAACCCCTTGTATGTCATGAAACCCATGCCAAAAAGTCTTCCTCCAATCCATGAAATGTCATACACATGAATTAGAAGGAGTTTCCCTTGGGAAACACCCGTAAACTTGAGGTACAATTTACCCAATAGGTCTTTTTGTCAACCCTCCCATACTTGAACTTGGAAAATTGCATAGGGTATTTGAGCATTGGTTTATTTTGATGAGGTGGTTTGGATGTACATGCTTATATGGATATTTTATTGATTTTATTTAATAACCATGATGCATTTGAATTGGGATCCTTGGAGGGCGTATCCATTTGTCTTTGCAGGATCTAGCTGGTGGACAATTTTGGAGGAACAAGCCTAGATTGGGCTTCCATGGGGCTTGAAGCCCACAGGTTGGATACCAGGGCCCACATTCCAGATGATGAATACATGCCATTGGAGGACTATAAGACATCATGGAGGACCTAACCTATCCCCTACTACCAAAATGACTTTCCTAAGTTGGCCAAAACATCACCTTTGAGGATTTGACATCATATCAGGGCTAGGGTTTGGTGGTGGTTGAGGACACTTGGCACGTTTTGAAGGAAGGAAGCCATGAATCATGGAGGAGAGGCTTGGATCAAATACACTTGGAATTTGGAGGCCTATATCACCCATATCCTACTCCAACGACTTTCAAAAGTGCCAAAACGTCACCCTAGAAGGGTGACATATTACTTTAGGGCTTTACTTATGTGCAAAATATGAATTTAAAAGTATTATTTTGTGTAAAGGGGAAAAATAAGGGTTGCTGTCCCCTCATTTTTTTGTTTACCCTAAGTTATGTGGAAAAACTATGTTTAGAACATTCTGTATAAATAGAGATCATTTGTATCTCATTTTGATTATAGCTCTCCCATTGTGAGAAGACTAGTTGGCTAGAATTTGCGCCCTCTTGGGAATTTTTGGTATTTCTCTCTTGTGAAGATAATCTTTGGTGTTATCTATTGTTTATTGGATGGGTATAAGTGGTGCACACCTCTTGGAGGATTATTTACTTTCTCTTGAAGGGTAAATGCTTGGTGAACTAGGGATTGATCTCTCTCTTCCTTGGAATTGGTAAGGAAAATATGCACTGGTTAGTTATTTCTTGCTTTTTCTTGGTTATTGTTGGTTGAAACCCTAGGAGGATTATGTTTCATATAACCTCCATTAAGCTTCATCTCATTTTCTAATTTTATAAGGAATTTCTTGGACAAGGGTTGCTAGGAGAAATACAAGTGTGTATACCCTCCTATATTTACCCTAGTTTGATTGGCATACCCTAGGGGGTAAAAGGATTTACACCCCTAGGGATCTTGTTGATCTAAATTGTGCTTTAAAGACTCCATTCACCCTATTATAAAGGCACTAATATGATTTTTTGCATTGGATAAGTAAAATTGTTTTCATTTGTAGACGTGTTTTGGTGAGATATCAATCTTGTTTAAGTTGTATTCTTTTGTGTATGCCTTGAGTTTGCCAAACCCTCCAGGGCATCTTGGTTCTCTTAGTATTTTTGGATCTGTTATAAATTTTAATGTAGAAACATTAGGGCTGCACAAACCCTAATACAAATCTCTTAATAACTCACATTTCAATCATTATAATTTCCTAAACTTTTGCCACAACAATCTACTAATCTTAGTGCATATTTTGGGTGGAATATTTGTAAGTTTTAATGGTTGAATTTGTTGTTGTAACAACTTGTTTCTACAGCCATAAGGCTGATAATTATCTCCGTGGTACTTGTTTATGACAACCTTATCTTGTTGCTAAAGTCTCACTCATTATTACTTGAGTTAAATTAGTCATTGCTAGCTAGTCTCCTTGATCTGGATTATTTTCGGAATGAAATGAAAGTAGAGATATTACAATGGAATACACATAAAAATTTCTAGAAATAGATCAATAAAACAATACATGATTTCTATTAATGAAAGAAATGTATAGATAGTGCAAGACTCGCTAGAATGGTGACAATTTTATCTCTGAGAAGATATGTGACGGCTACGCTCATTCACAAGAAGATGAATACAATGAGGCTCGGAAGGAATTTTTATGATAAACATGAATTCCAAAACCCTAGACATCCAAAAAACTAATCCTAGGAGATGAAGCACCAAAAGTCATGTGGGACCCGTTGGTGTAAGTTAGTACACTAACTTCCCGTGGTCGTAACTTTTGCATACGATCTTCGTTTTAGGCGTGTGATAACTCGTTGGAAAGCTATTTTCGAGAACTATGCATTATTCCATAAAAAATTACTTTGTTTATAGTTCGATTGTGGAAAGCCAAGAAAACACTTTTTAGTGCCCCAAAACAGCCCTGGAAGTACAAAAAGATGTACTAACATGAAAAATTCCAAAATAAGCAAGTTGGAAAAGGTGGGAAGCCACCAATACCCACCTGGTTGCTATGTAGGAATTCAGGGCAACCCCATAATTGCATAACCCACAATTACAAAGAAATGTCCCCATTACAGAGAAATGCGTTGAACTGAAAACTATCCAAATGAGTCAGTTGGAATTTGGAACATGTGGGTGGCCACCAATATCCACCTGGATCAATCGTCCCCCCTTAGGCAACAATGGTCTCCATTGTGTTAACTGACCAGGGAAGTGGGGAAAGCATTTTCTAAATTTGAATCTTGGTGATTTGCATGCCTTGTTGGAGAAGTTGCGTTGCTTGTTCTGTGGAAGTCTGTCATGAACCTGTTGGTGGTGGGGTTGAACCTATTCCACCAAGTTGTTGTCTTTGGTCTTGATGGGGCATTGTGTAGGTACCATTATAGGTGAAGAAACAATATCTACTTTCTCTTATGCAATCTTCTTCTGCTGGATAAAGGGTGTTGAAGCTGCTGTGGTTGTAATGGCCTCCTATACATCCTTTGAACAGACTGTGAAGATGATGAATTTTGTAGTATGAGAGATTACCTTGCGGCACTATTTTGGTGGAACAATAGTCGGAACTAAATCTGCTATCCTGTAGAGATAACTCCTTAGAGTAATAATGACACTACGAGGTCGAGACTCATAAACAACATGACGTTTCCACATATATGGTTGGCCCAAAACAACATCAAAAACATCAATAGGGGAAACATCACACACTACCTCATCCTTTAAGGGATGGATTCCATAGGACATGTGACACTGCTGGATGACACGAAGATCTCATCCCTCGAGAAGCCACTCGATATTGTATAGATGTGAGTGTGGTGTTGTTGACAACCCCAACTATTTGATGACCTCAGCGAAGATGAGGTTCTTCTGGCTGCCACTATCAACAATGAAATGCAACATGGTCCCCTTCACCCACATCTATGAATGGAAGAGGTGCTCCCCCACTTCAAGGTCTTATGTTTCTTTTCATTGAATTGTTTCGGTCATGACAATAGCATTGGGGTTTGTGTTGATGATCTATCTATTTTCTATATTTTATGGATCATATTCCGAATTAGGGTTTGACTCCTTGTCTTTGACCTCGACCTCCAATGAATTTTTTGAGTGACATTAATCGATGTTGTTCCAGGGGATTTTGTGGAAGTCACACAAATTCCCAGTGTCATTCTTCGTCTTTCCTTTACCCTTCTATTCCTATGTCTTGGACTATTTTTCAGGAGGCTGTTGGTTAGGGTCATCTTTACCATGCTTTGGTTGTTGCATATTTGTAGACCCAAACTCCCATTTTTTATGGTGCCTAAATTTCTTCTCGATTTTGACAACATATCGATAGGAAGCTCCCAATGATGAGATGTTTAAGAAATCCATTTCAATTTGGATGTATCTATGCAGAGCCCCATGGTATTTCAGAACCAGAAGTCACTCAGAGTCTTTGATACCCATCTTTGTGTGCAAGGTATGGAAAATATTTGTGAACTACGACACTGTTTGGCTCTTCTCTTGCCGCAATGTGGTCCATCTCATGTACTGGTATTCATAGTTATCAATAGGGTGTTGATTAAGGTTGGTTGTCATTGATGTCAAACCTTGAAGAAAGACCCGCATCACAAAGTTTTGGGTAATGGACCCAATATTTTTTGATGTAAAGATGACTCATTATTGTCTTGTCATGGTAAATAAGAAGTAAAGATGGATGAACTCCAAAGTGGTCCCCTTATGGTGAAAGCCCTCACGGGAAGATGCTTTGCGAAGTAAGATAACCCATGCTTAATTGTGTAATAATGAGATCCTATATGGAA
>SNQJ01S0066166.1:19005-32136 GCA_010110895.2 Picea sitchensis
GTTTCATTCAATGAACTCTAATTGCAGTAGGGAGAAGGTTTTTCTTTTCCAAAATACAAAAGCTACCAGTACAATTTCTCAATTTTTGAATGATATGAATTCCAAACAATCAAAGCTATCAACTTTTCCAATTTTCCCCTTTCAACAAATATATGAATGAAAACATTTCTTACAAAGACTACTAAAAAGAAAAATAAACTTCAATTCTTTCCTTTTCAAATAAGATCAAAGATGTAATGAAGAAAAGAAAGAATGGTCCAAGAAAACTAGTGCACTCTCAACACTATTCCCAAATCAAACTCACAATGTAAGCAAAAAATGAAATGATAAGAAAACTTTTGTTGAATACAAACAAAAACTGTCTCTTAATCAATCAACAATCCATAAAGTAAAAACAATCCAAAACTCAAAAGAAATCAAGGACTACTCATCAAACAAGCACCCATGAACAAAATCTTGAGATTATACCCTTGCGACAAGAAGTCAAGAAATAAAACTTGCAAATTTTGTAAAGAAGACTTTCAATCCTTGAAAATCAATCAAATCCAGGGTAAAATTTGTAAAACAATCATTCACCAATGCCAAAAGTTCATCCCAGGCAGTAAAGACAAATTTGGGTCAAGAAAAGAAATTCAATTGTCACCCAACAATTCTTACAGGAATCGCCGCAGGCTACAGAGGAGTATAGTGCGACGATCTAGGATATTCATAGGATTTCAACAAGGCACAGTGCGACGTCGCTACTTTGGTATGTATAAGTAAAGTACGATGACAAGGAATCGTTGCAAGCTGTCAATAAGAAACAATGCGACGATCTATGAATAAAAAGAAAAATGGAAAAAATGACAAAATTTCTCAATGAAATTTCAGGACCAGAGAGTCAAGATGGATCACCCACAGACTCAGAGAATGAAATTGATCAAAAGAAGGCAGGCTAAGAGAAAATAAGAAGAAAAAAACCAAAAAGAGGTCATATCCCCAGTATGGTATCCAATTTTGTTATCGGACAAATCGGTTAATGCGAACACAAACTAATCTCCCTAAATTCGACAGGAAGCTAGAACAAAACAAGACATAATACAAACTTTACCTTAGACTTCATTGTCATATAAACCATTTCGGAGAGGAACGAGTGACATACCTTTTAAATGATGCTTGATCCTCACTAGTGTCGTCCTTGTCACTCCATATTTGGATTTGCGGGATGGTGAATTTGTTTAAGAAGCACAAAACAACAAAGAGAGAGAACAAATATATATATATATTCCAATGAATTCTATGTATAAGATCAAGGAGTTATGAAATAAAAGCCAAGACACCTTTATAGGGAAGAAATGTATTGTTGCATTATATTAAAATGGAAATTGGAGAATACAACCCATGCCTTGATGTTGCAAGATCCCTTTCGATGACTCTTTTCTCCAACACACACACCTTTGCTCTAATGCCTTTGATGAAGAAGATCCACAATCTGACTTAGAGAGCTAAAGAAAAGCTATCTCAAGTATAATCTATAGAAAAAATCTGCATGCATATGCAAATATTATCTCGTTCCATGAGAGATCCCTCCTTATATAGGGTGAAAGAGGGATGGCTGAGGAGATTAGGATGATCCCACTAAATCATAGAAGTGAGTAAGATCCAAACCGATCAGAGGTCACCTCATCTTCTAGAAGATTCCCTTCTAGAACATTTGTGAATTTTGAATTTTCCCTTTCTTAAGAATCGTCGCACCCTATGCACAGGCAGCCTGCGACGACGCCGCAGTCCACTTTGGTTCAGAATGCGACGATCAAGCATCATCGCACCCCAAGCATAGAGCATGGTGTGACGATCTTCCTTGCCATAGTTTTTCAGAGAGGAAAAGCAAACCACTTTTCTCATGCAGAAATTATTTTTTAGTATTTTTCAGGGAACATGTAAGTGAGTTAAACACATGTTGTCATTCGATCACAGGGGTGACCAAAATAATGTGTAGAACACACAGTTCAAGGGTACTCACTAGCAATAGATCTAACTTTATTAGGTTGTCAAGGCAGGGAAACTCCTATACCAAGGCAAGTGGCTCACCCAGAGCCAAACCCAATAGAAGTTTCCTCACCTTATGGGGGAGCTCAACACAATGGAGACCATTTCTTCCTAAGGGGGGAGGATTGATCCAAGTAGATATTGGTTATCCACCTATTCCAACTGGTTTCTCGTGTCCGTTTTTTTTCAACACATTCTTCTATACTGCTTTGTAATTGTGGGTTCTACACTTTTGGGGTTTTCTGAAGCCCCACACATCCTCCAGGTGGATATGGGTGGCCTCTCACCTAATCCAAATGGATTATTTTGTATGTTTTCATGTCAGCACATCTTGTTGTACTTCTGGGGATGTTTTGGGGCCCTAAATGTTGTTTTTTTGGATCTCCACAGTCAAACTGTACACAAAGTTAGAGTTTGATAGTGGAATGTGTAGCTCTCTGAAAGACCTTTCCAATGGGCTATCATGCACCTAATATGGAGGTCGTATGCAAAATTTATGGCTCTAGGAAGTAGAGGTACCAAATTACACCAACTTACCCATAGGGCCCACACGACTTTTGACATTTCACCTTCTAGGGTTAGGTTTTTGGATGTCTAGGGTTTTGGCATTCACGAGTAATATCAAAAATTCCTATGGAGCCCAATTTTAATCCATTTTTCTCAGACGGATGCACATAGCAGCCACATATCTTCTCAGAGATAACTACCACCATTCGAGCATGTTTTCAGTTCTGTAGTTTTATAGTTTCAACCTATTTCATTATTTAATAGAAGATATTGTTCACTAGATAATTGTGTTATTATCTATGTCTCTGTGTTTATTGTATTTAGTCTATTAATTATTTCGTTCCACTCCTAAATCCAGAGCAATCTGTCTCTCAATAATGTCTTCAAAGGATCTAAATTTATTATCAAGCATTGCTACTAATTCACTTTGAAGTTTGGCTTCTCTCTCTTCTGTATGTTTTTCTATTGATTCTATAGATTCATCCAAACTATCTAGGGTTACTTTGTTAGGCCTTCCTCTATTTGATTTAGGTATCGACGGTGACTATTCATACTGAAAAGAAAAATAAATAAGGAACTTGTGCACCTGATTCATGGAAGGGTTTGAATAGTCACTAACAGAGTTATCGTAGATCAAATTTACCCCAAACAAGATTCACTGGACCCGGTAAATAATCATGCAGTAGAGCCACAAAGATAATATTCACCACTATAGAAATACTATTGAATGAGATGTATTTACCGCAAATATAATATTCACTCATGTATTCACTGTAGAGATAATATTCACCGGGTAGATATATTCACCACCATATGTATTCACTGTAGAGATAATATTCACCGAAGAGATATATTCACCACCCTATGTATTCACCATAGAGTTTATAAGATAATTTTATTTCATGCGAAGAAAGTATATATATATATATGTTCATGTGGTTCACGACATTGGAGCTCGCTACTTCCATGTAAACCTCCCCAGAATCTGCGAGAGAACATAGGGAGGGCGGGTATTTCAAAACATCCCATTTAAGGGCATAACATGTCACTTACAAGGAATTGAACCTGGGTGGGGAGGGTAACAATCATTCCTCCCAACCACCCAAGCTACATCCAATGGACATGAAGAAAGTATATATATATTCTGAATGAATAAAAATCAATCTAGATCCATCTTAACTCTAGATTTATCAAGTGATGACAGGGATCAAATCTCTTGAGGTGCAAAGCTTTAACCTTTCCTCAAGTTTTGCAATCTAATTTCAAATAATTTAACATCAAAAATATTTCTTATAAATTTAAGTTTAATACTCTAAATTGACCATGTCTATTTTGTAATAGATATAAAGAAAAAAATATTTTAGCATTCAGTTATTCTTTTTCTTGACTATTATATTATAAATCGTCTCAACATTTCATTTTATTTCCTTTATGTTTCCTTTATGATTATTATTAATAAATTTCAAAGTTACAATTTTATATTCCCATATCATTTACAAGTTATAGTCGTACAAATTTAAGTATTAGCATCTATATTTATAAGTTTTTTTAGCCTTCTCCTTAACATGAAATTATGCTAAATTGTTCTTACTTTATGTTGCCTTCATGCGGTTTGTTTTTCTCTTCAAACGACTATAAGAGTTAATGCTAACTTGCATGAATTGAGGAGAAGAGTGATATGGTCTCAACCTCGTCATAACATGTTAAAAAATGATGTTATGATCACAAACTAACATATGTTCATGGGTGTTTTTGATGATTGATAGAGGATCTAATTTTATGAGGGTGTTGTCTAAATGTTCTACGTTTTGCTCTCTTTTGCTGGAATTCGATGATATAAATTTGGACAAATTCGCAATTTCTTGTTGTTTAAATTGCATTTTTAAATGTATAAACAGATTGAGTGTGCTAAAAAATTGTTGGGACACTTGGATTATACAAACTTAGCCACTCAAATTTGCAAATCACCGAAAAAAGACCCAAAACATTTAGACCATAACATTCATAATACTTAATACTTAATGAACTTGAGAAACAAGGATTATGTAAAAAACAATGAGACTTCAAATCCAAAATCACACCTTATAAAACAAGCTGGAGAAATCGAGATAATACTTATATAATAGTGGAGCCATAAAATCTACATTACATTTTTGAGAATGACTTGGTTTCCATGAACTAAGCCAAAACCTTTAATATAGAAGGAATGTTGTATTATGATCCTTTGTGAGATATTATCTATAAAAAAAATACTTTTTAAAATCACTTGTTGCCCTAGATTATTTCTACACTACCAAAATTTGAGATTTATTTCATTCCAACGCATTAAGATTCTTAAATTCTATGTGATTTTGGGCTTATAATATCTGTCAAAAGTTAGGTATATTGTAACCCCCTCAGCATCAATTCAAATTTGACTTTTGATTAATTTGTTTATTCGTGAAGTTTTTGCAAAGGTTAAATATTAGAGTTTGGAACAAAAAAAATTTGAATATCTTGAAATTTTGTTTATTTGGTGTTTCATTGGTTGAATGTGTGGGTTGTGTTTGATTTGAATATTTTTTTTTATCTTATTATGGGTTGCGTTGGGAAAATAAAAAATAAAAAAATTGATTGGTTCGTGTTGTTGGTTGCAATTAGTGCAAGCTTGGTTAGTGGTGTTGTGTTAAGTTGGTGAATTGGTCGATTAATGCATCATTAACTATTTTAACTTTAGTGAAAGTGACTATGACAACATATGAAAAAATATATTAAGTTTAGTGAAAGTGATTATGACAATATATGAAACCATGGTGCAGGATACAATCAATGTGGGCTTGGTTAGTGGTGTTGTGTTAAGTTGGTGAATTGGCCAGTTAATGCAACATTAACCATGTAAGTTTAACGAAAGTGACTATGACAATATATGAAAAACTATGTTAACTTTAGAGAAAGTGACTATGACAATGTATGAAACTGTGGTGCAGAATTCAATCAATGCAGGATTGGTTAGTGGTGTTGTGTCAAGTTGGCGAATTGGTTGGTTAATGCAATATTAAATGTTGCATTTAAAAGAGGGAGACTTGTTTAGACAATGGGTGCGTTATTGGCTGGTTTGGAGCCCGTGATCTATCCTTTCCTTCATCGGTTGTGTGCTACATTGAAAAGGAAAATTTATTGCAACTGTCGAATGTAATCCTAGGGATACAAATTATGTTCTTGAGGTGGTTTGGATATTACAACATGTACCTCGTATTTGAAATTCGGACTTGAATGTGATTTGTAGAAATTGCATGGTGGCTGAGTGTTAAATGTTGGTTTATGCTCGCCATACGAATTACAGAGAGTAATGAATTTGCTCTCGGTAATTCCAAAAATGGGTGAGTGTTAATCTTTGTTCTCCCAGAGTCACATTATGTTAAGAACTCTTGTCGATATGGTGGAAGGATTGTAGGTTTTCATCGTTGCAACTAGGACGGTCACGAGGTAAGGGTCATGGCAAACTGTGTCCATTGCATTTTTATGATCAAATGTTGCAAATATTTGATGATTTTTTGTTTCAGAGATGGTTGTTTAATTAGATGATGTTCTTATGGTACTAGGTCAACTCCTAAGTTTGTCATTACTGATATGGTGGAAGGATTGTATGATGTCATCATTGTAAGTGGGTCAATCATTGCTTTCAGTGTTTGGAAGTATAGTTGAAAACACTTGATGTAATATATTGTGTTATTTAAGGTAAGGTTCGTCATGAATTGCATTCGTTGCATTTTTATGGTCAAATGTTGCAAATGTTTGATGGGTTGGTGTTTCAAAGATTTGTTTAATTAGATGTTTTTCATGTAATTTATGATACTAGGTCTTGTTTTATTTCCTCACCTCTTGTTTTTAGAGGATAGAGACAGTTAGGTGAAAATATTGCGATCCGTCCCTTCTTTTTAGCTTCGCTTCTGCTGTAGGGGTTGGGGTAGCTTCGGCATAGCATAAGTCTTCTTGTCATTCAATGTCCTTTAGCATTCCAGCTCACTTTCTTTATAGATGTTATGTTCTTTGTGGGACCTTGTGACTTCGACTGCTCCCTACCTTCCTTATTGCTTCATTGTTCCTGAGTGGGTGGGTTAGACCTCTTTTTTCCAGATTGCTTCTAAGTGGGTTAGTCTCTTGGGCTGCAACATCCTTCATTGGACTGAGAGATGCCTTTCTAGCTTCTCTGTTCTCGAGGGCTACACCCATCCTGATGTTTTTAACATAGAGGTTCAGTGTCAGGAGTTTTCGGTATTTTAGTTTCTTCCTCTTGAACTGAAAGCTTGTTAGGTTTTGCAGTGATTGTTTTTCAAAGATTCTGGTGGACCCAGTGGATTGTTTCTTTAATATTTTGGACGATAAGGTCAAGACCCTTATGAATCCATATGCTGAGGAAAACTGGAGGTGTTTGGGAATTTTTGACAAAGTGGACGAATTGCAGAAAGGTCCCTTGGGATTAGCTCCTTCTTTAACTAATCCTTCTCACTTTTTTGATGTCCCTTGTACTCCTTCTAGTAGTGCAGGGCCTTTACCCCCTGCTGCTGAGTCTGACCTACCTCTCTTAGAAGATATCTGGGTAAAGCCTTCCTTGAATGTTCAGCCTGAACCTTCAGACTTTACTTCTGCTCCTTAGGGACTTAGAGATTCTGAAGCTAAGGGACAATTTATCTCTTTTCGTCGTAAGGAGTGGAAAGACAACAAGAAGGCTAAATGCTTGGTTTTAGGAAATGATGTGGAGTTAGAGGACACTTGCAAAATGGCTCTATGTTATTTAGTAGGTCGTGTATCCTACAAATCTTTGAGTAAAGGCTCGCTTGAAGATTGGATAAAGCTACAGTTGGTGCCTATCCTGGGTTACTTCTCTGAGCTTATATACATGACCAAAGGATGGCTGGGTATTATTTGCAACACCCCGGAGGACACTACTCTCCTTCTGAGCTCGCTTTGGGTGTTCGGGGGAAGCAATCTTATGTTAAAACATTGGAGAATAACATTCAATCCAGATACAGATTACTTTCAGCTCAGACACCTCCGGGTTCTCCTTCCAGACCTCCCGTTGTTTTTGTGGAATGAAGGAGCCTTAAGGGCTATTGGAGAAACACTGGGGCATTTTATTGCTCATGATACCAAGTTACTTAAATCCTCACAGCAGAAGATGGGGAGGGTGCTTGTGGAAATAGACATCTATAATGGTTGGTCAGAAACCATAGAGATAGAGTGGAGAGGGCGAAGGATAACACAGTCTCTGGATTACCTTGGAGTTCCCTTTATATGCAACCATTGTCGACTTACAGGTCACCTTCGAAGGGACTGTACGGGGAAATTTTTGAAGGACTTTTTTGAAGAGTCAAAACTTTTGAAGAGTCCCCCAGCTTACAAAGAAGATGATCCTTCATTGATCTTCTTCAATGATTCCTCTAGAGTCTCTTTAGTGACGTTGCTTGAGCCTGTAGGAAACCTTTCTAATAAGTTACTAGCATTGTGCCCTCTTTTATATTTTTCCATGTCTAGTGAAGAAAAGTCAACTATCAACTCCTCGGGTTGGCTCTTAAGTAACACTTTGTTGAAACCTCTTCTTCCAGATCCGGGTCTCACCTCTATCAAACCCTCCCTTTCACAACATATCCTCTCTTCATCTCACAAACCGTCCGCTGACACCCTTCCTTATCCTTTGTCTAGCCCGACTGTCTCGATCTTAGCCTCGAAGCCTTCCCTTTCTCTCTCTCCGAGCACCGACCTCACTAAACCCTTCAACCAAGTGTCTTCAAGGAACCTTCCATTTCCACCCTCACAACTCACTCTGGTAGAATCACTACTACCCTCTTCTTCGATACATCAGAGGTCTTCCCCTCGAAACCGGTCAGAGAACATTTCATCTTCCAGAGAACACGATGAGCGACATATGTCTGTTGGGTTTGTGTAAAAATTTTCATGTTTATCTGGTCCGATTCCTTCCTCTCCTACTCATGTTGTCCTTTCTAACCAGTTTTCGGATCCCTCCTTGGAAGTTGTGGTTAATTCCAACTCGATTTTGCTAGGATTTAGAGAAACAGAGGAGAGTGACTCCAATCTCTTTGCTATTCTGAACTCTCTCCTTCCTTGTTTTAATGAGCTCCGTAACCCTGTGCAGCTTCCCATTTACCTGGGAAAGAAAGCAGTGGAAGCAAAAGTGGATATTGGCTCGTCTTCCTCTCAGTCTGAGAAAGGGGGTAAGGCCTTTACTTGGTCTTGTGGGTTGTCCATTGAACTCTCACCTATTAAAACAAGAAGTGCTCATAAGAAACATGTGATTTCTAGTTTGACTCTAGCTGACAGTAATCCTTCTTCCCAGGATACTGGGGCCCTTAGAGCATTGAAGGCCCTGGCAAGGGCAAAGTGATGTTATTACTCTCTTTGAATATAAGAGGGATTGGAGGCTCCCTCAAAGTGGCCTCGATTCATAGATTACTAGATTCTACCAAACCAAACATAGTTTTCTTTCAAGAGACTCTTACGGATGAAAAGAAAGCAAGAGATTTCGTGTTCCAACTTCGTCCTACTTGGGCTGCTTCTGCAGTCAACTCTTTAGGCACTTCGGGTGGGTTATTGGTTGCTTGGGATCCAAATTCTTTTGATCTGATTCCCTTTTTGACTGTTGGAGGTATTCTGCTAACAGGAAGATGCATTCATTCAAAGAAGGAGATGGAACTCCTAAATATCTATGGGCCTTGCAAAGATCGAAAAAAATTATGGAATTCTGTTGCAAACCGTAACATTCTCTCTATCCCAAACTTAATCGTAGTTGGTGACTTGAACTTCATCCTGTCCTCGGATGAAAACTGGGGGGGGTCCTTTGTTCCGGGTTCAAATGAGTTTTTTTTCAGAGATTTTTTAACCTCCATGAAGCTGGTTGATCTCAAACTAACTAAGTTGGTCCCTACCTGGTGTAATGGTCATGCCGGTCTATTTGCTATTGCTAGAAGGCTGGATAGATATTTAGTTTCTGAAGGCTCCTTATCAAATTTAATCTTGTAAAGAACTTGGGTGGAATACCCTTTCATTTCTGATCATGCTCCTATTCTTTTATAGTTGGAGAAGTTGCCCCTTTATAGAGCGTTTCCCTTTAAGTTCAATTCACAATGTATGCAGAATACCGAATTCATTACTCTGGTGCACACTTTATGGAAAGACCCTCGTTTTTTGGTGGAAGGGAACCATCAACATTGGATCGTATGGAAACTAAAATAACTCAAGCTTCAAACAAAATGTTGGATTAAAGAGGTTAAGTTTCGAGAAAAATTACAATTGGAAAATTAATAATCTGATATTGAGCAGCTGATTATAAAATCTGTTAGTGGTCCCTTTGTGCTGGAGGATGAAAGGTCTCTCCATGATCTGGAAACAAACATAAATAAATTGCTAAGTGGAGAGGAGGAGGTTGGAAAATTCGTAGTAGGATAACCTGGATAAATAGTGGTGACGCTAACACCAAGTTTTTTCACAACATGGATAGCTATAACAAGAACCGAAAGCATGTGTGGGAACTAGTCTTGGGTACTGGAGAAATTATTAGTAGGCAACATCCTATTAAAGAGGAGGCAGTTTGTTATTTTAAAAATTTATACAAAGCAAAAGAGAATACAAATGTTTCAGAGCTTGTTAGACTTTCCAACATTTACCCCAAGATGGTGACTGAGGACAAAGCAAAGCTACTCTTTAAACCTGTTACATTGGAGGACTTAAAATCTACTCTAGAAAATTTTTAAAAAGAAAGAAGCCCTGGGCCTGATGGTTGGACAATAGATTTCTTCATATTTTTCTTTGATCTTATGGGCGAGGATCTTCTTGAGATGGTGTAAGACTCGAGGAAAAAAGGTCAACTCTGTGGAGCTATTAACTCAAATTTTCTAGCCCTTATTCCGAAGGTAAGTAAGTCAAGATCCTTCGATGACTTTAGACCAATTTCCTTATGAAATCTCATTTATAAATTAATCTCAAAAATCCTTGCAAATCGGATAAAGCTGATTCTGTCAAAGTGTCTTTCTTCTAAACAGTTGGGGTTTCTAGAGGGGATAAGGATTCAAGATGCCTTCGGCTCAGCCCATGAAACTCTCCATAGCATTAAAAAAAAGAAAATCAAATCTTTGATCCTGAAATTAGATCTTAAAAAAGGTTATGACAACGTAGATTGGGAGTTCTTAATGGTGATTTTACTCATGGTAGGATTCAGGGTAAATCTTACAGATTGGATAATGTGTTTCGTTTCTAGTGCAAGCTTTGCTATATTAATCAGTGCAGAGGCGACATACTACTTTAAAAACTAGAGGGGACTTCGTTAGGGATGCCCACTATCCCCGTATCTATTCTTATTGATTATGGAAGGGCTTAGTCTGCTATTGTCCAGAGGCAGCATTGATCATAGCATTTATGGGTTTAAGGTAACTAATCATTTCAAAATCTTTCATCTAATGTTTGTTGATGATGTTCTGGTTATGTCCAAGGCAAACCCTTTGGAGTGGAGACAAATTTTTGACATTCTTCAAACTTTCTGTGGAGTTTCAGGTATTTGCATAAATTCCTCCAAAACAACAGTCCATTTTTGGGGACTTGAAGATCAGGAGCTAACTCAACTGAAAGCTATCTTACCTTTTTATCTTTTCTAATTTAAACTCGGGATTCAAGTATTTAGGCTACCATCTAAAGCCTGAAGCTTCAAAAGTGGAAGATTGGGCATGGTTGGTGGCAAATATTGAAAATAAAATAGGCCCCTAGTGCAATCAATGGCTATCAATCGAAGGAAGATTAATCTTGGTAAAATCTGTATTGGAGAGCCAGTCTGTCTTTTGGATGTCGATGGAGTTGATTCCAAAATCAGTTTTAAATCAGATCGAGAAATCCATGTTCAAATTCCTGTGGACTGGTCAGAAGGCAAAGCATCATATCCATCTTTGTAGATGGGATCCCCTGGATAGAACTAAACGCTGTGGGGGATGGGGGCTCAGGAACCTCACAACTTTTAACACAGCTTTATTGGAAAATTCGTTTTGGAGGGTGCTTATGGAGGACAACATTTGGCACAAAATTTTAGTGGACAAATACCTGGGGGAGTTCTCAATGGTAGATTGGCTTTGTAAAATATCCCACAATAAACAGAAAGTGTCAAGTTTCTGGAGCGGGATGACTAAGAGCATTTCTGTTATTTTACACTAGCTTCGATGGATCCCGGTCTCGGGGAATTCGGTGATTTTAGGCAGGGACTTAATAGTTGGTTTAGAGAATAACTTGATTCTATCAAATGAGCTCTGATTACACTTGTTCAATAATAATATTAAAGTTCTGAGCCAGGCCAGGGATCCCGTTTTTGGCTCCCCCATCCTCGACCATTGGAATACAAGCGAGTCTTTGGGATTGATCAAGCATAAGGCAGTGGAATGGAACAATTTTATCAATGCATTATGGAGCGCAGGAGTCACGCTTAGACCGGGGGTAGATTCCTTGGTATGGGCCGAGGGGATGGATCTGGAGTTATCTCTACACAGAATCTATATCAAGCTCTGATCAACCCAGTAAACTTCCAGTCTGATCATTCCTGGACACAAAATTTGTGGAAATGACCTGTTCAACTTAAAATAAAAATATTTGTGTCGCTGGAGGCTTATGACAAAATCTTAACATGGGATGCGCTGCAAAGGAAGGGATGGAAAGGACCGAGCATTTGTATGTTATGCAACTGCAACTTAGAACAGGTAAGACACCTTTTAATAAACTTCCCTTTCACAAAGGATACGTGGAATCGTTTGTACACAATCTATAATTTAAAAATTCAGTGGGAGGGCACTTTGGTTATTGAGTGTTTTAATGAGTGGTCATTGAAAAGAGCTACTCCAGTAAGCCTGGAAGCCATCGTTTGCTGGAACATATGGCTGGAGAGGAATAAGATAATTTTTTAGGATCACACTCCTTCTCATCTGTCGGTGGTAAAAAGAATTTATGTCTCCTTTTCCTGGCAGTCTGCAGTTACTAAAATTATCCCGAGAAGAGTGTGTGATTTTATCCTTATTGAGGGTGCTACTTTAGTTTGTTTCAATGGAGCAGCTCTCTCTTCCAGGGAGTGTTGTGGAGCAGGGGGCATTTTCAAGACTAATGCTTCGAGGGTTACCAAATGGTACTTGAATTGTAGAGTGGGAACCAACACAAAGGCTGAGCTCATGGGATTGTGCGTGTCACTTACCTTGGCTTCTCAATGGGTGATTAAAAAAATACAAATTTTGGGGGATTTGAAAGTAATTTTCAATTGGATAAATCAAAAGGGTAATCTCCAAGCGGTGAATATTGAAGGATGGAAATTAAAAACGAAGGAACTGGTAAGTAAATTTGAAGATATTAGTTTCCAACACATTTTCAAGAAGCAAAATAAGGAGACAGATCAACTGTCAAAAGAGGCACTGAAGGAACCCAAAGGTAGACTGACAATTTATCATTTGGAAAATGGGCAAGAAAGCATCAAAACCCATCTTAATATCTTTGAGAATTAAGTTGTTGGGGTTGCATTGTGTGTTTTCAGATGTTAATGAGGAAAGCATCATTCTCAAGCTATGGGAATTTAGCAAGTTA
>SNQJ01S0066166.1:40220-66717 GCA_010110895.2 Picea sitchensis
GACCCACTTACAATGATGACATCATACAATCCTTCCACCATATCAGTAATGACAAACTTAGGAGTTGACCTAGTACCATAAGAACATCATCTAATTAAACAACCATCTCTGAAACAAAAAATCATCAAATATTTGCAACATTTGATCATAAAAATGCAATGGACACAGTTTGCCATGACCCTTACCTCGTGACCGTCCTAGTTGCAACGATGAAAACCTACAATCCTTCCACCATATCGACAAGAGTTCTTAACATAATGTGACTCTGGGAGAACAAAGATTAACACTCACCCATTTTTGGAATTACCGAGAGCAAATTCATTACTCTCTGTAATTCGTATGGCGAGCATAAACCAACATTTAACACTCAGCCACCATGCAATTTCTACAAATCACATTCAAGTCCGAATTTCAAATACGAGGTACATGTTGTAATATCCAAACCACCTCAAGAACATAATTTGTATCCCTAGGATTACATTCGACAGTTGCAATAAATTTTCCTTTTCAATGTAGCACACAACCGATGAAGGAAAGGATAGATCACGGGCTCCAAACCAGCCAATAACGCACCCATTGTCTAAACAAGTCTCCCTCTTTTAAATGCAACATTTAATATTGCATTAACCAACCAATTCGCCAACTTGACACAACACCACTAACCAATCCTGCATTGATTGAATTCTGCACCACAGTTTCATACATTGTCATAGTCACTTTCTCTAAAGTTAACATAGTTTTTCATATATTGTCATAGTCACTTTCGTTAAACTTACATGGTTAATGTTGCATTAACTGGCCAATTCACCAACTTAACACAACACCACTAACCAAGCCCACATTGATTGTATCCTGCACCATGGTTTCATATATTGTCATAATCACTTTCACTAAACTTAATATATTTTTTCATATGTTGTCATAGTCACTTTCACTAAAGTTAAAATAGTTAATGATGCATTAATCGACCAATTCACCAACTTAACACAACACCACTAACCAAGCTTGCACTAATTGCAACCAACAACACGAACCAATCAATTTTTTTATTTTTTATTTTCCCAACGCAACCCATAATAAGATAAAAAAAAATATTCAAATCAAACACAACCCACACATTCAACCAATGAAACACCAAATAAACAAAATTTCAAGATATTCAAATTTTTTTTGTTCCAAACTCTAATATTTAACCTTTGCAAAAACTTCACGAATAAACAAATTAATCAAAAGTCAAATTTGAATTGATGCTGAGGGGGTTACAATATACCTAACTTTTGACAGATATTATAAGCCCAAAATCACATAGAATTTAAGAATCTTAATGCGTTGGAATGAAATAAATCTCAAATTTTGGTAGTGTAGAAATAATCTAGGGCAACAAGTGATTTTAAAAAGTATTTTTTTTATAGATAATATCTCACAAAGGATCATAATACAACATTCCTTCTATATTAAAGGTTTTGGCTTAGTTCATGGAAACCAAGTCATTCTCAAAAATGTAATGTAGATTTTATGGCTCCACTATTATATAAGTATTATCTCGATTTCTCCAGCTTGTTTTATAAGGTGTGATTTTGGATTTGAAGTCTCATTGTTTTTTACATAATCCTTGTTTCTCAAGTTCATTAAGTATTAAGTATTATGAATGTTATGGTCTAAATGTTTTGGGTCTTTTTTCGGTGATTTGCAAATTTGAGTGGCTAAGTTTGTATAATCCAAGTGTCCCAACAATTTTTTAGCACACTCAATCTGTTTATACATTTAAAAATGCAATTTAAACAACAAGAAATTGCGAATTTGTCCAAATTTATATCATCGAATTCCAGCAAAAGAGAGCAAAACGTAGAACATTTAGACAACACCCTCATAAAATTAGATCCTCTATCAATCATCAAAAACACCCATGAACATATGTTAGTTTGTGATCATAACATCATTTTTTAACATGTTATGACGAGGTTGAGACCATATCACTCTTCTCCTCAATTCATGCAAGTTAGCATTAACTCTTATAGTCGTTTGAAGAGAAAAACAAACCGCATGAAGGCAACATAAAGTAAGAACAATTTAGCATAATTTCATGTTAAGGAGAAGGCTAAAAAAACTTATAAATATAGATGCTAATACTTAAATTTGTACGACTATAACTTGTAAATGATATGGGAATATAAAATTGTAACTTTGAAATTTATTAATAATAATCATAAAGGAAACATAAAGGAAATAAAATGAAATGTTGAGACGATTTATAATATAATAGTCAAGAAAAAGAATAACTGAATGCTAAAATATTTTTTTCTTTATATCTATTACAAAATAGACATGGTCAATTTAGAGTATTAAACTTAAATTTATAAGAAATATTTTTGATGTTAAATTATTTGAAATTAGATTGCAAAACTTGAGGAAAGGTTAAAGCTTTGCACCTCAAGAGATTTGATCCCTGTCATCACTTGATAAATCTAGAGTTAAGATGGATCTAGATTGATTTTTATTCATTCAGAATATATATATACTTTCTTCATGTCCATTGGATGTAGCTTGGGTGGTTGGGAGGAATGATTGTTACCCTCCCCACCCAGGTTCAATTCCTTGTAAGTGACATGTTATGCCCTTAAATGGGATGTTTTGAAATACCCGCCCTCCCTATGTTCTCTCGCAGATTCTGGGGAGGTTTACATGGAAGTAGCGAGCTCCAATGTCGTGAACCACATGAACATATATATATATATACTTTCTTCGCATGAAATAAAATTATCTTATAAACTCTATGGTGAATACATAGGGTGGTGAATATATCTCTTCGGTGAATATTATCTCTACAGTGAATACATATGGTGGTGAATATATCTACCCGGTGAATATTATCTCTACAGTGAATACATGAGTGAATATTATATTTGCGGTAAATACATCTCATTCAATAGTATTTCTATAGTGGTGAATATTATCTTTGTGGCTCTACTGCATGATTATTTACCGGGTCCAGTGAATCTTGTTTGGGGTAAATTTGATCTACGATAACTCTGTTAGTGACTATTCAAACCCTTCCATGAATCAGGTGCACAAGTTCCTTATTTATTTTTCTTTTCAGTATGAATAGTCACCGTCGATACCTAAATCAAATAGAGGAAGGCCTAACAAAGTAACCCTAGATAGTTTGGATGAATCTATAGAATCAATAGAAAAACATACAGAAGAGAGAGAAGCCAAACTTCAAAGTGAATTAGTAGCAATGCTTGATAATAAATTTAGATCCTTTGAAGACATTATTGAGAGACAGATTGCTCTGGATTTAGGAGTGGAACGAAATAATTAATAGACTAAATACAATAAACACAGAGACATAGATAATAACACAATTATCTAGTGAACAATATCTTCTATTAAATAATGAAATAGGTTGAAACTATAAAACTACAGAACTGAAAACATGCTCGAATGGTGGTAGTTATCTCTGAGAAGATATGTGGCTGCTATGTGCATCCGTCTGAGAAAAATGGATTAAAATTGGGCTCCATAGGAATTTTTGATATTACTCGTGAATGCCAAAACCCTAGACATCCAAAAACCTAACCCTAGAAGGTGAAATGTCAAAAGTCGTGTGGGCCCTATGGGTAAGTTGGTGTAATTTGGTACCTCTACTTCCTAGAGCCATAAATTTTGCATACGACCTCCATATTAGGTGCATGATAGCCCATTGGAAAGGTCTTTCAGAGAGCTACACATTCCACTATCAAACTCTAACTTTGTGTACAGTTTGACTGTGGAGATCCAAAAAAACAACATTTAGGGCCCCAAAACATCCCCAGAAGTACAACAAGATGTGCTGACATGAAAACATACAAAATAATCCATTTGGATTAGGTGAGAGGCCACCCATATCCACCTGGAGGATGTGTGGGGCTTCAGAAAACCCCAAAAGTGTAGAACCCACAATTACAAAGCAGTATAGAAGAATGTGTTGAAAAAAAACGGACACGAGAAACCAGTTGGAATAGGTGGATAACCAATATCTACTTGGATCAATCCTCCCCCCTTAGGAAGAAATGGTCTCCATTGTGTTGAGCTCCCCCATAAGGTGAGGAAACTTCTATTGGGTTTGGCTCTGGGTGAGCCACTTGCCTTGGTATAGGAGTTTCCCTGCCTTGACAACCTAATAAAGTTAGATCTATTGCTAGTGAGTACCCTTGAACTGTGTGTTCTACACATTATTTTGGTCACCCCTGTGATCGAATGACAACATGTGTTTAACTCACTTACATGTTCCCTGAAAAATACTAAAAAATAATTTCTGCATGAGAAAAGTGGTTTGCTTTTCCTCTCTGAAAAACTATGGCAAGGAAGATCGTCACACCATGCTCTATGCTTGGGGTGCGATGATGCTTGATCGTCGCATTCTGAACCAAAGTGGACTGCGGCGTCGTCGCAGGCTGCCTGTGCATAGGGTGCGACGATTCTTAAGAAAGGGAAAATTCAAAATTCACAAATGTTCTAGAAGGGAATCTTCTAGAAGATGAGGTGACCTCTGATCGGTTTGGATCTTACTCACTTCTATGATTTAGTGGGATCATCCTAATCTCCTCAGCCATCCCTCTTTCACCCTATATAAGGAGGGATCTCTCATGGAACGAGATAATATTTGCATATGCATGCAGATTTTTTCTATAGATTATACTTGAGATAGCTTTTCTTTAGCTCTCTAAGTCAGATTGTGGATCTTCTTCATCAAAGGCATTAGAGCAAAGGTGTGTGTGTTGGAGAAAAGAGTCATCGAAAGGGATCTTGCAACATCAAGGCATGGGTTGTATTCTCCAATTTCCATTTTAATATAATGCAACAATACATTTCTTCCCTATAAAGGTGTCTTGGCTTTTATTTCATAACTCCTTGATCTTATACATAGAATTCATTGGAATATATATATATATTTGTTCTCTCTCTTTGTTGTTTTGTGCTTCTTAAACAAATTCACCATCCCGCAAATCCAAATATGGAGTGACAAGGACGACACTAGTGAGGATCAAGCATCATTTAAAAGGTATGTCACTCGTTCCTCTCCGAAATGGTTTATATGACAATGAAGTCTAAGGTAAAGTTTGTATTATGTCTTGTTTTGTTCTAGCTTCCTGTCGAATTTAGGGAGATTAGTTTGTGTTCGCATTAACCGATTTGTCCGATAACAAAATTGGATACCATACTGGGGATATGACCTCTTTTTGGTTTTTTTCTTCTTATTTTCTCTTAGCCTGCCTTCTTTTGATCAATTTCATTCTCTGAGTCTGTGGGTGATCCATCTTGACTCTCTGGTCCTGAAATTTCATTGAGAAATTTTGTCATTTTTTCCATTTTTCTTTTTATTCATAGATCGTCGCATTGTTTCTTATTGACAGCTTGCAACGATTCCTTGTCATCGTACTTTACTTATACATACCAAAGTAGCGACGTCGCACTGTGCCTTGTTGAAATCCTATGAATATCCTAGATCGTCGCACTATACTCCTCTGTAGCCTGCGGCGATTCCTGTAAGAATTGTTGGGTGACAATTGAATTTCTTTTCTTGACCCAAATTTGTCTTTACTGCCTGGGATGAACTTTTGGCATTGGTGAATGATTGTTTTACAAATTTTACCCTGGATTTGATTGATTTTCAAGGATTGAAAGTCTTCTTTACAAAATTTGCAAGTTTTATTTCTTGACTTCTTGTCGCAAGGGTATAATCTCAAGATTTTGTTCATGGGTGCTTGTTTGATGAGTAGTCCTTGATTTCTTTTGAGTTTTGGATTGTTTTTACTTTATGGATTGTTGATTGATTAAGAGACAGTTTTTGTTTGTATTCAACAAAAGTTTTCTTATCATTTCATTTTTTGCTTACATTGTGAGTTTGATTTGGGAATAGTGTTGAGAGTGCACTAGTTTTCTTGGACCATTCTTTCTTTTCTTCATTACATCTTTGATCTTATTTGAAAAGGAAAGAATTGAAGTTTATTTTTCTTTTTAGTAGTCTTTGTAAGAAATGTTTTCATTCATATATTTGTTGAAAGGGGAAAATTGGAAAAGTTGATAGCTTTGATTGTTTGGAATTCATATCATTCAAAAATTGAGAAATTGTACTGGTAGCTTTTGTATTTTGGAAAAGAAAAACCTTCTCCCTACTGCAATTAGAGTTCATTGAATGAAACATTTGCATTTCATCTCTTCTTGCATCTTATTGGGTCAAGGTCAAATATATCATCAGTTTCACTTTTGTTTCCCTTTTGAGTAAGCAACAACCTTTAAAATACAACGTAATTTCAAAATCTATTAGCAAATTTTATTTTCTAGAACTTTTCTACACCAACATTAGCTAGGATAGCACTTTGGAATAGCTTGTAAGGCACACTCTCCAAAGCATCAAAACAAAAAATAGTATCTTGTGATAGGGATAGTATAAATCGACTTGCTACATTTTGTCCTGGGAAGCCCTTCTAACACAATGGTCAATCATGAGGTCGCATTAGGACCGATAGAGTTACTCACCCTGCTTTGTTGGTCTTAGTGTAGATATTTCATGTATTATTAGGGGTCACTTGAGAAAAAAATAATGTGGGGACCTTCTCGAGTTGATTTTGGGCTTAGATACCCTACCCTTGCACATGGATTGGATTGTTGATTGCTTCCCCAGGCATCATTGTCATAATTAGTAACCTTAGTGGCCTATTCCTTTAGAGTCTTTACACGAGGTGACTGTGGAGGGGCAAGTCTTCATGGTACCTAGAATCGACATTGGCCAAACTCACTTGGGATCCTTGGGGGGTATACCCATGATTATGTGTGGGAGTTTGCACCAAGGTGTAAGTCCATTAAGAAGGTCATCAACGTAACTTTTCCACCCACTTTATCCCAACCCCTTCTTATCTCAATTTCACGACGTTGGATTTCATCACCAACTAGTGACTTAGAAATAAGAAGGTTTGCTTGCATGTATGATATATATATTTTATTAGTGAGTGTTGCTTGTTTCTCTAGTTGGCCATAGATTTCTTTCACTCATTATTTGGTGTGGCCAAGATCATCCCTCCCCGTTCACATAGGATGCAAGGATTACCTGCGGAAGATCTGAAAGAATATACTCCTTTGATTCCTAACTCACCATTGAGTTATCATGAAGGAGCATTCAATAATGAAATATCCTCTGATATTGGAAGTTTTACTCCATTGGGGGAATCCATACTTCCCGTAAATCCGTTATTGAGTGTTGTACGAGATCCAATTTTGCTCCAGATAAATTCATCAAGAAACATTGTTGTTGAAGATTATACTGGAATACCTACTGGACCTCACACAGAATCTGGTGTAGACGATCCTCTCTTTCAGAGTGAGTCATTTAGAACCCCATTTCACACTACCAGAAATTTTGATCCTAGCTCTTATGGGCCTATTCATTCTCTTTGGAGAACTTCTTCGGGACAAGATATTTTTGAAAAACTAGGAATGAGTCATCTATGCCAGAGGACCTCTAATCAACCTATGGCATCACATACTCATGCGACTTCTACTACCTATACAGTCCCCTTAGATCATTTTACCAGCTTGACCAGTAATGTTCTTATAGTATCGGATCAATTGTTGGTTGGTTCTCATACAATTCTTCCTCTCCATCTCGCTAGCTCTACCATTGTCCCACAAACTACACATGTTTTTGTCAGAAGTGCAATAATCACTCAAGCTCCTATTAGAACACCAATTTCACTTAGACCAAATCCGTCACTTCCACCTGGGGATCATGCTCTAAATACTTCTATTGCTAATCCTGCCCAGAATCCATCCATAGGGGCTAATCTTTTTGTTTTTCCTGGGTGTAATGTTGCTAGTAGTTATGTTCCTACACCTATCCAGGTTCTCTCCAGGGGGCCTAGAATTCCTCCTCCACCTTCACCTGGAGGATCTAATCGTCCTAGCCTAAGTAGCTCCAATCAAATGGGAGGAACACATCATTCTGTCACTTCTGGTTTTCAAATTCTTGTTGGAGGTCAACCTCAAGTTGGGGGTCATAACCCAGTGTATGGGTAGTATATCCCTAGATTACAGTCTCAACCTTGGAATTTTCCTTTCCAAGTCCATCAACAACCGCTTGGGGGGAAACCTCCTCAAGTTAATTCTTTTGTACCCCCTAATCCTAGGCAACCATATCTAGGTTCTATGAATCCTACCTGGGGTCAAGGTTTTCAGTCTAATTCTCTTTCCCACGGAAGCTTACCCAATCAACCAACTCAAGTTGGCTATTTGACTCAAAACCCTCCATAACAAAATTTTATAGGACCCTCTAACTATCTACAAAATTCTTATGGTCTTACTATTAAACCTACCAGACTACGTCCTCAGAATTACCAGTTTCCTCAAGTAAACAGACTGTTGTCATTTCTTGCTACTTTGGATTTACCGAATTTGTCTAGGATTTTGAATATCCTATCTTGCATTCTCCTTATTGGTTGGTCATACCTTCCAAGTTACCATTAGACATTCCTAAGTTTGATGGCCGATCAGGAGAATAACCAAATAATCACGTCATGACTTTCCATATTTGGTGTTCATCCAACTCTTTGATGGATGACTACATTAGATTACGTATTTTCCAACGAAATCTGATGGGTTTGGAAGCCAAATGGTATATTGAATTACCGCGAGGATTCTTCGATGAATTCAATACCTTAGCTATGGATTTCTTAACACATTACCAACTACTAATCTGATACGAGATAGGAACTAGAATTTTGAGCTCATTTAAACAATCTTCGTCCACTCACATTTCTGATCACATTCATGAGTAGAAGAGGAGAAGACGCTTTATCAAAGTTCCCCTTCTTGATCAACTATTGGCTGAGTGGTTTACTAAGTCACTCATTGGTCCTATAGCCCATGATGTTTCCATGGGTAGTGTCATCACTGAAGAGCAGGCGATTAGTCGTTCTCAATACTTGGATCTTGTTTATTCACAAACGGGCACATTATATGACTTGATCCCTGATGCTCCTCGCCCGTCTAAAAATCAAACCCCAACACCTCCAGTAGCTTCTCATGTTGTTTATGGTGTGATTGGAACCTTCCACGCTGAGACTCAGCCTAAACAAGCCAGTCATGCCAATCCCAAGTCTAATACTGCTAATGTACAAAATAATCCTCCTACTACTCCTTCTCTCGGTAAAACTTCTGAATTTAATGCGGTTCAATCTACATCTACTGGTAAAAATAAAAATAAAAAGAAATGTAAGGGAAAGAATAAGGAGAAAAAAAATGATAATCAACCATCCGATAAACCCAAGACTCAGCCTCCTGATGACCAAGAAAAGTGCAAACCTCATTATCCTTGTCTTATTTGTGGTGAGGATCATTATACGAAAGATTGTCCACAACATACTAAGGTTACTAAGTTATTGCAAGGGACCAGGACACCTACTCCACCTGTCATTTTGTCACTACCATTTCCTTCTCAGAAACAGGCCCAATTGGTCATTCATGACCAACCTTCCCCCTCTACCACGTCATGTGTACTTATGTGTACTGGTGATTCCAAGAAGAATGAAGTTGCAGTCGCTAATTGAGCCAAAGATTATTCACCTTCAAAAGAGAAAGTTGATTATTCACCACCTCTGTTGGTTCAACCTCCTCCATCAACTTCACCTCCCAATGGTCCTCTTCATCTCGAACGACCGAGTCTAGATACAGTTCTTCATCCTCCTCCTAAGGGCCTTGTTCGTAAGTCATCATTTAATCCTCATGCACATGCTACTCAAAACTATAGTATTGTAGAAGATCTTGTACAGGCACCTTCTGCGATGTCGGTTATCGAAGTCCTTCAAAGTTGTACTACGCAACAGAAGGAACTATTAAAGGATATTGGTGGAATTGATCATAATAATACAAACTTGATAATATTTGACTTGGAAGATCATATTCCAAGGCTTCCTCCTCAATTATCATTTCAAATACAAGTTATTGTTGAAAATAAGAATATTTGTCGAACCGTTATTAATGAAGGGGCCTCGACTTGTGTCATGTCAATCACTTGTTGGAAGGCCATTGGCTCTCCTACCCTTAACGAGTCACACAATACTCTTAAAGCATTTAATGGTACAAGATTTAAACCTTACATTGTTCTTCCTTCGTTATCTATTACGTTAGAAGGAAAAGAAGTTAATGTTGAGGTTGAGGTATTTGATGCACCTCTCGATTACAACCTTCTACTTGGCCGTAGTTGGATTGATTCCATGCATGCAGTTGTTTATAATCTTTTTTGTGTTATACGTTTCCCTCACCAAGGAAATTTTTTTACTGTCTATCAGATTGCCTTCTTTAATTTCAATTCCCGTACTAGTAATGTACCTTTCATTGTGAAAACACCTCCCGGTTATGAGAATGTCTGTGTGGGTCTTTTAAAAGATTCTTCATTAATGGGTACGTTCCCCATTCCACCACCTAATATTCCTACTCCTTTTGTCACCTCAATTAACATGATATCAACCACTCTTGGTGAAATCCCTAAGTCTTATGACCCTTGTATAGTACCTAGCTTTGACGACTGTCTTCGTTACGACGACAGAATGCCTTTAAGTTCGATAGGATTGGCTTATCAAGTTGTTCAATCGAAAACTACCTCTCCTCATTCTCTCTTCGATATGTCTCTAGTTCCATTTCATGTAGTCTTTCACACCGATGAAATGATTATTATGATAATGTCTATGGAAGATACCCCATGGGATGATGAGCATCATCGTTCTATTCTCTTCCTGGAACCTGAGGCCATCGAGAGTTATCAACGGATTTCGAATATGTCTAATGTTGTTACTTTTTCCTCTGTTCCTGAACCAATACACGATGTTTTGTATGAAGGGAAATTGGGTAACATTTCACCCACCATCTCTTTAGATATTTTGATTAAACCCGGAGTCATGGAAAATGTTCACAATGATGCCTCATGTTCTGTCGATGAAGTTCAAATTTATAAAGATCTTTTCCAAGAATTTCATGAAGTTTTTGCCTGGACTTATGAAGAGATGTCGGGAATTGATCTTGATATTGTTTTACATGAGATTAAGACTTACTTGGATGCTAAAACCATTCGACAAAGACTTCACCCAGTACATCCATGCAAAGTTGTTGCTATCAAACTCGAAGTTGAAAAACTTCTTAAAGCCGGTTTTGTTTATCCTGTGGCTTTGACTGATTAGGTATCTAATCTTGTTCTGGCTACGAAGAAACAAGGCATAATCCATGTTTGTATATATTATAGGGATATCAACAAATATTTTCCCAAAGACAATTATCCAACCCCTTTCGTTGACCAGATCATTGACGACTGTGCCGAGAGTGAAATCTTCTCTTTAATGGATGGTTTCTTTGGCTATAATCAAATCAGTATTTTACCTGTGGATCAACATAAGACTTCTTTTATCTACCCTTGGGGAACCTTTGCATGCCAGAAACTACCTTTTGGTCTCAAGAATGTTGGTGCAACTTTTCAATGCACTATGTCTTACGCTTTTCATGACATTGAGCACATTGTACAACCTTACCTAGATGATTTACTAGTGCATTTTATGTGTCGTCAAGATCACCTGACACATTTACGAGCTATTTTCCTATGTTGTCTCTATTATCGCATACACTTGAATCCAGATAAATGCATTTTTTGTGTGGACTCCGGACGACTTCTTGGTTTTATCATTTCTACACATGGGATTAGGGTGGACCCTCTAAAGGTTGAAGCTATTCTCAATCTGCCTCCTCCTTCTACATTGCGCCAACTCCAAAGTTTGTAAGGGAAGGCAAAATTTTTACGTCGATTCATCCCCAACTATGCTGAGTTAACAAAAGGTTTTACTCGACTTCTTAAAAAGGGTCAAGATTTTGTATGGGATGAAACTACCAACAAAGCATTTGAAGCTTTGAAACTTGCCTTAACCCGTACACCACTCTTATTTCCACACGATTATAGTTGAGATTATTTCTTATACTTATCTGCCTTTGAATCTACCATCGCTATGGTTCTAGTTCAAGAGGATGAATCACATGATGAACATGTCATCTACTATTTGAGTCAGAGTCTCATGACCACCGAAACCAAATATTTGCATGTGGACAAATTGGCCTTGGCAATTGTTCAAGGTGTTCAACATTTTTGTCATTATATCTTGTTACGCAGTACCGCCATCATTTCTGATTGAAACCCTATGAAACACATCCTTACTTGAAAATTGTTGGGGGGGAAATACTTCAAAACATTAAAGACATTCATAACTCAAAATTTTTTGTCAGATATCACATTAATACATTGATTTTTTTTTTTAAATTCAAAATGTTTCAAAATATGTGCTAGTGCGCCCAACTGTCTTCCAGGCTTGTGCTTTGTTGGCAATGCTCCTGCATCAAAACGCCTTCCTCACATTGACTCCCAATCAGTCGTATTATGTCCTGGGTCGATAACCCATAACATGGTATATCATAATCATTTTTTTGGCCATTAGAATGTGCTTTCACCAACTCATTGAGGATGTGCATAGTATCCTCCTTGCAGATTCTAACCTTGTACAATATCTACTGCAGACATATATTTAGTAAAGGAACAGAAAAGATACAATGGCAAATACAAACATTACACAGAGATTTTTCCCCTGGAAACCCAAACCGGGAAAACCAGCATATTCTATATTCATTCATTGTGATACATTGTTTACAATACAATATACATATAGGAGCCAGCGGCATCCAAAACCCTAACCCAATGACCTGGATTAGTCCAAAACCCTAATTCCTTAACNAACCCAAACCGGGAAAACCAGCATATTCTATATTCATTCATTGTGATACATTGTTTACAATACAATATACATATAGGAGCCAGCGGCATCCAAAACCCTAACCCAATGACCTGGATTAGTCCAAAACCCTAATTCCTTAACCGAAAATAGAAAACCATCCGCAAAAACCATGTGCTGAAAAACCACCTAAATACATGACGCATTTCCTGAGGCAGGTGACACGTTTCCGAGGAAGAAAAAAAAATTGGGGGCTCCACCCCCTTGCACCCCCCCTCTAACCCCCCTAAGCGCCCGACGCATATGCTCAGACACTACTACTCATGCAAAGAATATAACACATACACAACACTCCTCCAATGAGTTTTCTCTTGTTTGGATTATTCATGTAGGGTCTAACACATATCCATGATGATTGATTGTTGGATTCAACCAAATCTATTGGCCTTCTAGTGGAACCCATGAAAAATCCACCACTTCCTCCTCCATTTCCACAAAAATCACCAAACTCGCATCACTGGAGCTTCAAATCCCACCAACCTGATCAAAGTATAATATTTCATGTCACAATGCTACTTCTAGTTAGAATGAACGACATTTAATAATAATTACATTAAAATAAGGATTCATTAATATTTCTTACATTAGATGTTGAATATATATCTTACGCTTTATTAATATTGGTACTAGAAATTAGGTTTAACGCATCCAAAAAGTTTAATCAATATTAGAAATTAGGTTGTTAAAAGATCATAATATATTATAAACAAGTGCTGCAAGACCACTTATGCTCCCTCCTAGAATTTAGAAATGTTTTCTTGTAATAACTATATGTAATACAAATATATATTAATCTATAATATAATTATGCTATATTAATAATTTATATATTAGATTTTTTTTATTTTTTTTCTTGATTTTAGAATGAATTGAAAACAACTTAAATAAATACTAAAAACCAACTTATTATACGAGTACTAATTTTACTACATTCATATCATGTGTATTCAGGGTATCTAAATCCATGGCACTGTAATAAAAAGGTAACTATCAAAACATAGCCCAAATTTTTTTGTTAAAAATAATTTGCATCAATTATAATAAAAATATATCTATATCAAAACATAGCCCAATTTTTGTTGTTAAAATAATGTGCATCAAAATATTTCCCAAATAAATTGAATCACCTTCTCTTAATTACAGTTGAAAAATAAAGAAATTTTGGAAAGATTGGTTTATAATGTGAAGTTATTGCAAAACTAGATATAAGCACTGCATGTACTTTTGCTAGTGCATTGAGTGCAAGCTCTACTATTTATTTCATTTTCTACCATAACAATAATTTCACGTTGCTTATTTTGTCGACTGAGTTATGGGTTAATTGTAAAGTGATGAAAACCATTTATTTAGAAAAGCTCCCACTTTTACACTCTCTTTTTTTTAACATAAACGGTTAAGATTGTATTTATAAAAGATCAATGGCCTCACCGGAAAGTACATAGAAAAAAGATCCTAGGTCTAGCTTTCTGATTTATCTTACCGGATTCCAAGTTCACTTTCCTATGTTTCCAGTTATCCAAAAATACTACATTCCATAATTCCTTACATGAATAAATTCGAACAAATTAATGGCCTAATAATTAACAAAAGCCGCACATGATTATTTTTTATTTCAGGATCGACTTCTGGTCATCATTGGTTGTATTTTTGGTGATGTCGTTTTCTTCTTCTCAACTATTGTCCAACCTTCTTTGATAGATAGTGATGTTGTTGCTGATTCAATTATCCCCATATTTTCCTAATTTGGGGGACTTGTTTTCTTTGGAGGTGTCAATGTTGCTTCATCTTTGTCAGCCTTGTCTTGCCAACTTGAAGAAGGTGGGAGCTGAGGAGAATCTTGCTTTCTATTCTCGTGTCAGGGGTGTCAGAAGCCTTAAAACTTTCTATTCCCAGATCAAGAGAAGTTGAAGCTTTACTCTTCGATTGAGGGACAATATTTGAATGATTCAAAGGTGTCTCCTGAGTAGACATGCCTTTGGAATCATGGCTCAAAGAATTCGGTTCTAGAGAATATTTTCAGTTGTTTGTAATAATTAGTTGATGATCTTCATTGGAGCCTTCCCACCAGATTGATTTGTGTTGTTGCTTCCCCGCCTTCCTATTTCCCTTAGTGAATTGAGCTGCTATGTGCCTTATTTAAAAACAAGCCCTGCATCGTAGCGAGATTCTTTCATAGTCTAGCTTTTGGGTCCAGGAGTAGTTTTTGCAACCCAAAATAATTTATGCTAGAAACCCTTTGCTAAAATCCATTTCCATGCAAATTCTAGCATATGAGGTGGTGCTATGAATTCTTGTTTCTTTGTTGCAAAATGAAACTTTCCTAATGCTGATACAATATCTCGAAGAGAAGTTTCACCCTAAAAATGAAAGGGAAGATTCGAAAGTATGACCCAAACTGGAGTAGAAGAAAGAATAACAGTCAGAGGATTGAAGCAAGAAGACCATGCCATCATGCACAAACGTGAGTTTCCCCAAAACCAACGGCAAGAGTCAAGGATCATATCCCGATCTGTTGCAAGATCAAACTCTGCAATGAATAAACCTTTCGAGCAGGGGTGAATGAACAAATATTCCTTGATGAGAGGCTTCCAATGGGATGAGATCCAACCATTGAGATCCACAAGCTGTGGCAAAAGCCCATTCAACCAATAGATTAAAGCATTTTCCTAGAAGTAAACTTCCTCATTTTCATCTTCCTGACCCATGAGAAGAGAAATCGCTGGAGCTTCTTTAAACGAGCACGGAACAAATGGGCGAGAACGAGCTAATATTTGTCATTTAACAGCCTCACTGTAAGAGATTGAGACACTACCCAAAGGATCGGGAGAAGGAAACAAGCATGGCTAATCAGCAAAGTCATGTTGAGCAAAACCACTGTGACCAGATCCGCTACGAGTGGAAGCCAACACTGCCATTGAAGAGAGAACAGTTGCGGCCAAGAGGTCGAGCTGTAGAAAGGAAGGTGTCTAGGGTTTAACCCTAGTGGAAGAGACGACTGTGAAGAACCAAAGCGTCAAATCCCATTCTGTGAGCTCTTTCTTTTTGATATTTTTTACTCTTACACTCTTACCAACAACTCAAGAGTGCCAATTCCAAGTGGTTTATGTTAAAAATTCCAAATTATTTTTTGTCGACCCCTTAGAAACCTTGAGACTCGAGAGTGTTGACCCTTAAACCCATTGCACAAACCAATGCAATTCCAAATTATTTTTTGGGGCTGTTGAGATCCTTTGGAGTGTTGAACGTTAAACCTATCGCACAACCCAACAACAAATATTCCACTTGAATTTGACGGCTCTCATTGAAGCACGTGAAATATGCATTTACAGTAATGTTGTGATGAATGATGCATGTAAGATCTGTGGTTGCCTTAAAATGCTCGTGGTTTCGAATCATCCATCCTATGTATGCCTTAAGAGTCAAGGATCATATCCCGATCTGTTGCAAGATCAAACTCTACAATGAATAAACCTTTCGAGCAGGGGTGAATGAACAAATATTCCTTGATGAGAGGCTTCCAATGGGCTGAGATCCAAGCATTGAGATCCACAAGCTATGGCCAAATCCCATTGAACCAACAGATTAAAGCATTTTCCTGGAAGTAAACTTCCTCATTTTCAGCTTCCTAACCCATGAGAAGAGAAATCGTTGGAGCTTCTTTAACCGAGCATGGAACAAATGGGCGAGAACGAGATAATATTTGTGATTTAACAGCCTCACTGTAAGAGATTGAGACACTACCCAAAGGACCAGGAGAAGGAAACAAGCATGGCTGATCAACAAAGTCATGTTGAGCAAAACCACTACGACCGGATCCGCTATGAGTGGAAGCCAACACCGCCATTGAAGAGAGAACAGTTGCGGCCAAGAGGTTGAGCCGCAGAAAGGAATGTGGCTAGGGTTTAACCCTAGCAGCAGAGACGACTGTGAAGAATCAGAGCATCAAAGCCCATTCTGTGAGCTCTTTCTTATTTTTTACTCTTACACTCTTACCAACAACTCAAGAGTGGCAATGCCAAGTGGTTTATGTTAAAAATTCCAAATTATTTTTTGTTGACCCCTTAGCAACCTTGAGACTCGAGAGTGTTGACCCTTAAATCCATTGCATAACCCAATGCAATTCCAAATTAATTTTTGGGGATGTTGAGATCCTTTGGAGTGTTGACCGTTAAACCTATCACACAACCCAACAACGAATATTCCAATTGAATTTGACGGCTCTCATTGAAGCACGTGAAAGATGCATTTACAGTAATGTTGTGATGAATGATGCATGTAAGATCTGTGGTTGCCTTAAAATGCTTGTGGTTTTGAATCATCCATCCTATGTATGGTGAAGACTATAGTGTAACATCTCATGGCTACATAATTAATGCATTGAGATAAGTTCTACCTTTTGTTTTTTTTCTCGAAATCTGGTAATGTAAATTTGGATAAAATCGTTATTTTTTGTTGTTTAAATTGCATTTTTGAATACATAAATGGATTCAGCGTGATAAAAAACCTCTAGGGAACTTCGATTATACAAACTCAACCACTCAAATTTGCAGATCCAACCATTCCTCACTAGATTCTAGGCAAAATCATATGAAAAAAATCATTGGAAAATAACCAAAAAGTAGAATGTTTAGACTACGCTTAACTCGAAGCTACTGCATAAGATGGAAGGACACACATATTACAGTAGGAATTACATATAAATAAAGGTGTCCTATTTAATTTATACCTAGATGTACATATAAACAAACAAATGAATTTAATTTATAGTCTCGAACCACGTGAAGGCTCTAATAAGAGTCCAAACATATCAACCAATGATATGTTAAAAAAATAGGTTATTTTAAATATTAAAAAACAAAATTTTCATTTTTCAGATGTTTAACATTAGTTTTCTTGCAAATTTTTTGAAGTCAGACTAGATTAAAACAGGTCAACTCACTAAAGGAATGCTATATACTGCCTATAATAAGACAACAATGATAAATTAAGTAAGTGTGAGATATAAACTTGAAACAATATTTATGATTTTTTTTTCCCACATCCCATGTACTCTGTTTCATGTTTTATGAACAAATTAAAATTAAGTGTTATTATTATTATTATTATTATTAATTTTTTATTATATAATGAAATGAAAATTTTTAAGACTATAAGTTTTGTCCATTTGGATATCACTCAATTACAAGCAATGGATTATTGTATATAACAAATATTTTTGTGGGACATTTTTGGACCCTCTTTAATTTGTGGTTGTTATTAGTCTGTGTCGAAGGCGTAGAGGGACTATAGCGATCGATAATTCATTGACTTTATATTAGTTTGTCGTTTGACTACAAATTTTTGCATACTTTCTATTGTTCGAACTACAGAACAAAAAACATTATTTTTTATATAATAAAAAACCCATATATGTCATGATCTCATTGGATAATAGATTTGAGGTCTTATTGCCAGCTTCACTATTCCTAATGAATTATATGTTTCCATATCCAAAGTTTTTATCATCTACGGTATTTTTGAATTTGTACTATTCATACTGAAATGTTTAGATATCCAAAGTTTATAGCTATTGACAATTCGTTGACTTTATATTAGTTTTTCATTTCACTACAAATTATTCATACCGAAATGTTTAGATTTCCAAATTTTATAGCGATTGACAATTCGTTGACTTTATATTAATTTTTCGTTTCACTACAAATTTTTGCATAATTTCTATTGTTCAAACTACAGAACTAAAGACATTATTTTTTCTAAAAACATAATTTTTTATATAATAAAAAAAACCATATATGTCATGATCTCATTGGATAATAGGTTTGATGTTGTATTTCCAGCTTCGTTATTCCCAATGAATTATATGTTGCAATATCCAAAGTTTTTATCATCTACGGTATTTTTGAATTTGTACTATTCATACTGAAATGTTTAGATATCCAAAGTTTATAGCGATTGACAATTCGTTGATTTATATTAGTTTTTTCATTTGAAAACAATTGTTTGCATAATTTCTATTGTTCGAACTACATAACTAAAGACATTATTTTTTATATAATAAAAAAACCCATATATGTCATGATCTCATTGGATAATAGATTTGAGGTCTTATTGCTGGCTTTGCTATTCCCAATGATTTATATGTTGGCATATCCAAAGTTTTTATCATCTACGATGTTTTTGAATTTGTATTATTCATATTGAAATGTTTGGATATCCAAAGTTTTGAGCATGGATAGTCAGTTTTCATATTACTTTGTCCTCTGAATAAATTTTTTTAGCATAGTCTCCACTGTTCGAACTATAGTTATTATTTTTTATTTTTTATTACTATTATTATGTTTGATTTTTCTTTATTGTTGTGTACTTTGAGAGGGTTTTTCATTGTTGTGTACTTTGAGAGGGTTTTTCATTGTTGTGTACATAAACAAGTCAGCCACACTACATTCTTTCTTAAATGTTTGCACAGCGCAATGCCCTTTGATGGTTCTGCCAGCCTGAAGTGTTTACCTAACAGGCCTCGTAGCCTTAAATGTTTATCCTACTGGCGTGTTACAATACGATTTCCTTCCATTTTTTGGTACAATGTTGTCTGCAGTGAATTTGGGCAATATTGTTCTTCCCTGGCATTACTGGTTCACTGGTTGATGTTTGTTCGTTCGATGTTGCTTTTTTTGTTTGATTCAACTTTTCAAGGTTGAGGTCCTCCAGCTGTAGTTGCACCTCTTCATGGTTGTTCATTGGTTTGTTGTTCTTCAACTTTGCAAGAAGTTGGACCTGTTGTTGCAGTTTGCAGGTTTTGGAGCTACGCTTCTATCATCCCTCATTGATGGGTAAGTTTTCATGCCATGGTTTCATTGTTATTCTTTTTTTCTTCCTTGCTATTTGCAGCTTGGAAACAAGAATTTTCAATACTAGAAGTCTCTGCCTTGAAATCCTATTGCAGAACATCTTTCTGTGTGGCTGCTACGACCATAATATTTTCTTTGTTCTTGAACGTCAATGTTCTATACAGAACTCGCCTTTGTCGCAGTCATGGTGACATATAAAAAAAAAACTCCTCATTTTTCCTGCTCATGAAAACCATAAGTTTGGAGCATTTTTCCCAATGTTCTCCTCATATTATCTATTCCTGGAAACCATACGTTTCATGCATTTTTCCCAGTCTGTTCCCTTCCAAATGTCTTTTTCTTCTTTGAATGTCGATGTTGGACACAGAACCCAGATCTGTCGCAACTACAATGAAATATAAAAAAATAAAACTGAAAGTTCTCCTCTTATTTTATGTTCATGGAAACTGTTAGCGTCGGAAGTCACTCCTGGATTGCTATCAGGAGCAGATCCTGACACCCATCAGTTTAATGTCACGATGGTTTTTAAAGGGATGATCAAATGGAGATAAAGGCTCGAGGAGTTATCACTCAAACTTGGGAACTGTATCTGGTACGCAGAGAACAAAGGAGGTCTGGAATCCTAACTTCAGCCAATGGGTTGATTAAAGGGTGAATAGGTAGAAGACTTGAAAAGAAGGGTGAACAAATGGCTTTGGGCAACAGGCTTACAACAGTTTGCAGAAGAAAGACTCTGAATGCAAGATCTTCTTGGTTCAAGGTCTCAAGGAACTGAAAGGGGACTTGACTGGATCCACCAATTCCAAGTCATTCAGCGTTGGGAAAATCACAAGAACTGATTAGAAACATCATAACCGCTACAGTGATCCAACCTACATCATCCTATAAAAGCTACAACTCGACTGGATCCTCCAATTCTGAGCTGTTCTAACACAGTATAACAAAGATGTAAAAGAAACTGGCATTCATAAGGCAAGAAGTCTCAGAAGTCTATACATCACTAGAGTATCAGTGCTTCATTAAAGTTTTACAACCTGGAGCTCGGCTCAACCATCGATACTTTTCAAAATACAAATATTGAGTCTATATACTTAGAGAAAAACACCTAACAGAGGCGTGCCCAGTCACCCCAGGCTTGGTGTCCCTTCAGTCAAACTCATACTGATATTCTTTGTCAAACACTACCTTAACTGCGCATGGCTCCCGCAGGGGGAGTAGCTGAATCAGTAAATGCCAAATTAACGTGTGCAGACCTCCTCCGGATAGTCGAGGACTCAGCATGGATTTTCTGAAAGAATGGGTACACAGGACCCTCTCGAGCAGACCTCTTACCAGACTCTCCATACTTCACACTTAATGAATGAAGAGAGGCTTCAACCACCCCTTCCTGCTTTCATTTATTCCAAGCGAAGACCAGAATCGAGGTCGGGTCCGATGGCAACTGGAGGTCATGACGGGCTTCCTGTGACTGAAACCTGACACCTTTGGCCCCTTTCGCGCAGCTCTTTTCTTTTCCCAGTGACCCTAGGCTATGACCCTGATTTCTGATTTTCCGATGCACCTTATGCACTAGCCCATCCAAGCTATACAATGGTCCATGTGACCTGATACCATATGACCACAACCATATAGCTTTCTATCAGGATATCGCGATTCCCGTTGTCATGTGCACGAGACTTTTAGCTCCCCGATCCCTGACTCTGCGGGATCTCTCGCCACGTATCCCTACTGACAGACGGTTCTGATCCAGTCGGGAAATCGCGGATCACGATTCCTACATGCAAGAGTTTCTTGTCTTCGAAAACTCCGATTCTCCGATGAACTGAACCTCGACTCTCCTCTTGATGTCTGACGCATGTCCTACCAAAATCAACGACTAGGATCTCTGTCGGTCTCCTCTGTAAGATTCTGATCGCCGATTTTCTTTGAGGATGGTTCTCGACTGCTGAAGACAAAACTTTGCCCGCTCACTTGCTTGACTTGCTACTACAAAATGGGATTCTCTTCTGTGCACTACGCTTGGGCAGTTATCACGCAATCCTACAGATCTGAATGCTCTCGAACCCAAGACCAGAATTATCGCTAACATTAGGCTCCATGGGGGATAGAGTCGTCCCTGTGATGCTCTATGAACTCCTTCCGCAGCTTCAGTGCCTTGCTAACGGGCTATGGAGTCACTTATTAGGCCGAAAACATACAAAAATAAATAAAACAAACAACTAAAAGACAATATTTACAAACAGAGGAGCCGTCTAAGGCTCAAATAAAACATTTTTTCAGAAAATGCCCATTCACTGGGCTGTTGAAAACCTCTTCACCCTCTAGATCCTGCAACCCATAGGTGTTGTTGGAGAAAATCTCAGAGATTTTAAAGGGGCCGATCCAGAGGGCGTCGAACTTGTTGTGCTTGCCTTTATCCTGTCTGGGTGCATCCCACTTAAATACAAAATCCCCGACCTTGAACTCCTTTTTTTTTACCTTTCTGTCGAAAGCCTGCTTGATCTTTTGCTGATGACTATAAGCCGCGTCTCTCACTTGTTCTCTGATCTGCTGCACTTCCACTATCTGATGAATTCTTCTGATCATATGATCTGGTTCTCCCTCGTATTCTTGAAAGAACTTTGCCACAAGTAAGGCGAGCTGAGTAGGGAAAACCGCCTCTGCTCCGTAGACTAGTTGAAACGATGAAGTGCCCAGAGACTTCTTCGTTGTGACACGATCGTCCCACAGAGCAAACTTCAACTTTGAATCCCAGGCTCTTTTGTTATCCTCTAACAATCTTTTGATGATCTTTATCAGGATTTTTTTGGAGGATTCGGCTAAACCATTGCCCTGGGAGTAGTAGGGGGTGGAGTGAATTAGCGAGATCTGGAACTACTCACAGAACTTAATTAGAGGTTCAGATTTGAAAGAAGCAACATTATCGGTGACGATCCTGCTGGGGCAGCCAAATCGGGCTATGATATCCTCCAAGAAGCTGATAATTACTTTGTGTGATGCGCTTCTGGTGGGGACAGCTTCTATCCACTTGGTGAAATAATCTGTTGCAGTCAGGATCCATCTGTGCTGACCACTTGAGGGAGGATGAATTTCTCCGATGAAGTCCAACCCCCATTGCTGAAAAGGTGCCGAAGCTACTATGGGTTTTCATGGCAGCGATTTGAGCTGCTGCTTTCCTTAGAATTTTTTATAGTTGGTGCAAGCTCTGATCTCCCTGCAAACATCGGGGAACAAAGTGGGCCAGTAATACCCAGCTCAGAGGATCTTATGGGCTATGGTCTTCCAGAAATGATGACCTCCGCAAAGGCAGCTATGGAAATCAAACATAACCTGCTGGGCCTCTTATGGGTCCAAGCATCTTAAAAATACCCCTAGGGGGTCCTTCCAATACAAAGCTTGGTCAATGAGGCAATATCTGACTGCTTTGAGCTTTAAATTTCTAGCCTTACTTTTTCCCAATCCATCAGGGGGCTTTAATTTTTGCAGAAAATACAAGATATCCTTGTACCAGTTGCACGCTGCTAGTGATAAGGCACCCTGAAAATGTTCGTTGGAAGACTCAGCTTGCTCATTGATGAAGTTGATCCCCAAGGCTTTGCAATTGGATTCAGCTAGCAACTTAGCTAAATCCTGTCCCTTTATCAACTTGGTGGGATTAATCTCTATATCAAACTCTAGAATCTTGGCAATCCACTTACCTCTTTTCCCATCCATGTCGGGTTGTATAAGAATGTCCTTCACAGAGGCCGAAGGAACATATGCAGTGATCTTTGAGTGCAAGACATAGACCCTGAAAGCTTTGAGAGATTTCACCAGGGCATAGGCCTGCTTTTCCATGGCTTCGTACCAGAGTTCTGCATCTCTCAATGCCTTGTTGTAGAAGGCAATGGGTTGCTCTCGCCCTTGCTCATTTTTCTGCAACAAGACGGCTGCTACTGTATCACAGGAAGCAAAAGAAAAAATCAGGAAATCCTTAGAATAATCAAGACTGACTAGCACAGGTGCCTCAATCAATGCCCTCTTTATTCGGATGAAAGATCCCCTGGGTTCAGTAGTCCATTTCACTTCATTGCCCTTCCTGAGCATGGACGTGATGTGTTTCACCAACTCGGCAAAATTAGAGACAAATCTCCTCAGAAAATTTATCTTCCCCAAAAAGGCCTGAACTTCCTTCTTAGACCTGGGAAGTGACAGGTTCTGAAGTGCTTCTACCTTGCTAGGGTCAATCCTTACTCCCTCTGCTGACACTATATGGCCTAATAGCTTCCCTTCCTTCATAGCGAACAAAGATTTCTTGGGGTTTAAAGATAGGCCAAACCTCCGACACTTCAGGAAAACCTTCTTCAAGTGGCAGCAGTGCTCCTTATCTGTCCTGGAGAAGACCGTGATGTCATCTAGATATTTTACCACAAATTGGTCCTTCTCTCCAATGAAGGCTATGTCCATGGCCCGCTGAAATGTTGCTCCTACATTCATCAATCCGAAAGGCATTTTGGCATACATGAATGTGCCCCAAGCAGTGGTGAAGGCCGTTTTTTCCCTGTCCTCAGGCATGACAGATATCTGATTGTAACCAGAGAATCCATCAATCATTGATAATCTAGATGCACCAGTGACCCTCTGCAATATGTGTTCCATGTTGGGCAGGGGATAATTATCTTTCCTTGAGCTCCTGTTCAGATTCCTGAAATCAACACAGAGTTTGATTTCCCCACTCTTCTTCCTTACCGGGACCAAATTGGCCACCCAATCGGAATATCTCAAAGGGACAATGATTTGGGAATCTAGCAGCTTCTTCACTTCTTTCTCCATGACGGGCAGCAACATGGGATTTATCGGTCTCAGCTTCTTCTTGAATGGCTTAGCCTCTTCTTTCAGTGGAATCTTGTGCTCAATGACAGATGTGTCATACGTCTTAAGGTCTTCGTAGGTCCATGCAAACACATCAGCAAACTCTCTCATCAACTCGGTATATTCAATCCTCTGCTCCTTGGTCAAACTCCTTGACAACTTGACAAACTTAGGCTCTTCTGGTGTGCCAATGTTGCACTCGGCTGTGTCAGCATCATCACCCGAGACTCTTCCCTTTATTGCCACATCATTCCCATCGAACAATCTTTCTAATGGGACTAGTCCCCTTGGAATGTGATTGTCAGGCAGCTGAATAATGTCATGCTTTGCTATTTCACTCAGCAACTCACCCCCATTAAACCCTTCCTCAGAGACAGAATCTTGATCGATATGCAGCTCTGAAAACTCTTCGATGGTCTCCAAGAATTTCTTTATCTCAAGATCATCCTCAAACACCTTCCAATGCTTGACATTGTCAGGTATGGAGGGCCTGTATCTTACTTCTACATCATACCTCAGTTTGGGCGGCAAGGGTACCTTGAAAATGCTTGCTGACGTAGCCAAGGAATCTGCCACTATGTTTTCTTCTCTTGGGATGAAATAAATGTTGAACGCTGAGAAGAAATTGTCAATTAGGTCCCATACCTCATTTCTATAACTCCTAAGTCGAGGATGCTTGGCCTGATAAGCGCTTCTGACCTGCTGGACTACCAACTCGGCATCTCCGAACACTGCTACCTCTTGAATCCCCATTTCCCTTGCGGCTCTTAATCCTAGTATAAGAGCTTCGTATTCTGCCACATTGTTGGTAGCTTCGAATTCTAATTTGTATGATAGAGATATGGTTTCCTGAGCAGGTGACACAAAAACCACTCCTGCTCCAGCGCCTTCTCGGGAACAGGCTCCATCAAAAAATATTTTCCAGATTAGGGTGATGGAGGAAGGAACTTCAGGGGAAACAGTGGGTTTCTTTCTGAGTCTCATAGGAGGCTCGGGGGCATGGGTGAGCTGCAGTAAACTGGAGCCTAAATCAGTGTCCAAGGTAAAGATGGGATGATTGGTAGGGTCGGCTTCATCACTGATTATGTAGGTCAGTTGGGCTTCCTTGTATAGTCTTCTATGCTCCCCTCCGAACACTGGGATGGTAGCATACGTGAGGTCCATCTGTAGTGTCCCTCCCAATTTTTTGATCCATGATCTAGACAACAGCATACCGAATTTGGGGGGAACGTCGGCTACCACAATATCCATGACATTGCACCCTCCTTGAATCAAAAGAGTATAAATTATGGTAGGCCCTGGTCACTTCTAATCCCAGCTCTTCCATCACTATTTTGGGCATAAGGTTATGGGAAGCCCCTGAGTCCATGAGGCAGTTATGCAGCACTTTATCATGTATATTCAGGGATGTGTAGAAGGGAGGGGATGAATCATCTCTATCTTCTACCATGGGCCCTAAGACGACTGCAGGCTTCTCATCTTGAAGGTTTACTGAGTCGGAGGGGGGCTGGGGGGATTCAGATTGTAGCAACTTGGAGAGGGACCTTTTGAATTCTTCATTTTTAACTAGCTCAGAGAGAGGTACAGGAATTCTAATCTTCTGAATCTCATGCTCAAAATTGAAGGAGGGGGGAGGTTTAGGAGCTTTTCTTACCTCAGGGACAGGCTCTTTGGCTGCTGGCGAAGCACTCTGAGTCTTTTTTTCTTTAGTAGTGGCCGCTGGAGGTTTGATAGGCCTATCTGCTATGAGGGGATGGTTTGGGCTGTCAAAGTCTCCTTTTTTCCTTCTCGATTTGAGATTATATCTGTTAGAAGTGTGACCGGCCCTCTGCTCTTTCCCCAACTCATGAATTTGAGCATTCATAAGTGATTCTTGATACGCGGACTGCATCAAATGAAGAAAGGGGGGAGCTTCCTCAATACAGTGAATTTCAGGGCCAA
>SNQJ01S0066166.1:84597-96548 GCA_010110895.2 Picea sitchensis
TCTTCAAAATGTATATGCTCCAAAATTGTTACATGTTTTTTCACCAATACCATCACCCCATGTGTAATGTAACTCGATATGCAATTGTGATTTGGAAATTGCTTGTTTTGCATGCATAATGCCATGTATGTTTGTTGTAAGCAGAGAATATTGGATTGCATTGTGTCATAGTCATTGAGTATATCATTCATGTGTGCATGTAAGATGCGTATGTTAAGTGACAGAATTGATACAAATGAGTTTATTTGTATGGATTGGTAATCATATTGCAGATGCCACTTTGCGGTAGTCCTAAGGCATTGCATCTCAATATCAACTTTGTGTTTGACTTTGAAGTTATATTTTGTAAGAGGACTTAGTAAATACAAGGAGTCTATACTTATGACACGAGACAGTGTTGTATATACAAGTCCATGTATTCGAATTCCAATAGGCTCAAATGCAACACTATCAAGAGTTAGTCCTTGCGATCTATGGACTGTACGTGCACATGCAAGTTTAATTGGAGATTGTTTTTGAATATTCAGTCGATAAGTGTTTGTTGATGTCGATACTGGTTTTGATATTCGCAAGATAGGTGTCCGATCGCTTGTAGTGTTTGAATTATATAGATAATCCAACTTGTTTGCTTATCAGTGGCCTATATGCGGTTCATCGAACTTAATCCAGAGGACATCAAGTTTTTCTGTTTTGGCATAGCCTTTGAGTATTCCATCTGCACCATTGACCAAGCCATCCTGTGAATCATAGTTGCAGGCATATATTTCAACCAACATGTCTAATTTCAGGACAAGTTGCAAAGGCAAAGTGGCTGTATGTTCATGATGTGGCACATTTCCATGGTTGTCTTCTTCAAGGTCAATTGAATTGATGATGATATCATCGTCAGGAATGAGTGATAGTATTTACATGTTATGCATTGCAACATCCCTATTCATGTAGAACATGTAAGGGAAGGTTGGGTCTATTGGTGCAGGTCGCAAGCACCTCAAATTGATATATGTTAAGTCATCATGTGTTTGGCTATTTTTCTGCATTCTGTTGAGAATTGCAATAAATGTTTCATCTATCTGGCACATTGTAGTATGTGATTCAAAGAATTTAATATTGTCTTTCTAGAAGTCACGCGTCACTGTTTGCATGTTGACTATAGGTTGTTCAAATATCAAAGAATCTTGGATGGGTTGTGCCTGGTAAAGATCCCCACAGAATATCATGTCAATGTTTCCAAAGTATTTCGATCGTGTGCACATGTTTTATGTTTCTTAGTCGATTGTCAATGGAATACAAGAAGCAAATTTCAATCAAAGATGCCTCATATATGAAGACAAGTTGTAGTTTTTCATAAAGCTTAGACAAGGTATCTAACATTTCCTCGCTGAGTGGAAGAAACTGTGACTTGTTAAAAGGAATAAAAAATGCAAAGTGGACTGTTGTTCCACCTGCATTATATGTAACATTTCCTATGTATGCAACTATTAGGCCCTTTGGTTTCATAGGATCAGAGGAATTGTTTGAATCATAGATTCATATAAGCATTTGGAATAATGCTTTCGCTGTGAATGTCTTTCATCTTGCTCTGCCTGTAAGGAACAAGTGCACATGAGTGTGCATGCTCAAGTGTTTTTTAAGCGCAATGTCCTTTAGAATTGTTTGTTGTTCTCAATTCAATAGACGTCTGATTCTGTGATATTCATTATTTTCAATAAGGAAAGGATGTTTTTTGACTTGAAAACCAAGATTGATACATTTTTCAATGCTGCCTGCTCGAGGACAAGGCAAATCTTCTTGCAATTCATAGGACTTGCAGGGAGTTTTGGTTGTTTTTCAGTTTGTGAATGTTTCATCAAGATTGTTAGGGTTTTCTAGTTCATTAACTACACTTTCTAGATCACCCCATGTTGGATTAACATGGTAAGTAAATCTAGATTCATTGGTTTGCACTATAGTCTCAGAGGTAACATACGCAACTTCCCATGTAGGGAAGTTATGTTTTAATGTGTTTTTGTTTTCATCGAATATAACGTATAACAATAATTTTTCTCTACAATAGTTTTCATAGTTAGTGTGTTTGTTCTATTTGACAAACTGTATCACAAAGGTTTTTTTTTCTTTTTGATATGGGTGCACCATTTTTTTTGTAATGCGATACGAATTCTGCTAAGTAGATATGCTTAATAGGAGATGGATGCTGGAGGTAATAATCAATAATAGAGTGACATAACACGTCCTCTAAATTGTCAAGCTCTTGTTATAGCAACGACGATGGTTTAAGCACAAATGTGTGTTTCTCAAGTGGAGATGTGTTTATGAAGACACATTTTCTTGAACTACAATTGAGGGGCAGGGAAAGTGCAATGTGGACTTCTTGTTGAGCAGACATTTGTTGAAGATTAAGAAATGTATTACCAAACGTACATATCATTTGCATAGCATCACTCTGACTTCTTTCATGTTCTTTGCTCTTCTGATTGCACTTGTCATAGATTTTTCAACCTTTGTCATATACGAGGTACAATACAATGCTGCAACATATGCATTGAGGACATACTGTGCATCTGTATTTGCATTCCACATAACTGGCATGTCCTTGGAGAAACTATTGTTCCAGATATGGGAAAGTTTTCATTCAAGGAAAACTATTGGTTGTTTAAGAATACATTGTATGGCTTGGATGTACTCATTTTCTGTTAGATTTAACTCTGTCAAGAAGTCATCGAAGCTCATTAACTCATCAAAGTCTCGTTTTTCTAGAAATGCAAACAAGGATTTAGATTTATCAACAACAACATTGTCCTCTAAAATAAATGGCTCTATGATTCTTGTTGTTCTCATTGGCGGTACAGGGAAGTTGTATCTGCAATGTGAGTATTTTTGTTTTTTACAACTTTTTGTATGATAATGTCTATGAACTTTGGAAAGTTTTGGATCCAAATGATTTGTGTTGCATGTTATGTATTTTTCCACAAACTGCTCGATCTGTGAATTGTTGTCAGCTCCATAGACCGATGCACCCTCTATCCACAATAGTGCATGGTCATGCTTACTCCCCCTATTCTGGAATTCAGTCACAAAAAAGTAGTCTGATATTTTTTCGAAAAACGTTTCAACATGGCATATCAATTGTCTCAAAGCATTTATTTTATGTCTATAGTAGCGAGTACATGTCACTGGGTCTTTTCTTATGAGGTAGTCAATGTCATCATTTTCTAGTGTATCAATTTGTTTTTTACGTTTCCTATTCCTATGCAAGTCAGATACCGCAACCACCAATGGATCCCAATGATGCTCTGCATTTGTAAATGTGATGAAAAATGTTGGCGGTCCTAATTGTCGAATCATTGCAAAAACAATTTTCTTGTTTTGTTGCAAATAGTCAGGAGAGATGCGAATGTTTTTTAAATCTATGTATCCAATATCAGATTTTAGGATTTTTTCTAGGTTTACTTTGTACTTGACATCTTTGGCCAACAACTTTCTTCCTTGTAGTTGAACTTTTCTTATTCACACCCACATGCAAGACAACACTTTCTCTATTATTATGCGCATTGTTTTGAAAAACAAATTCGTTATGTGACAAGAGAAGTCATCGCTGGAATGTAGCATCTCCCATCGAACTATTTTATGGTAACTGAATCATTCCATAATGTCACTGGTACATGGATCTCCATAGAACAATGTTGGGAAGTTCATTTCCTCAACAAATTTATCCTTGAATATTCCAAGTGGACGTTGCCCCTCAACAGGTGCAATTTCGACAATCTTGTCTTGCAAGTCACGAATGCGTTGTGAATCAGTGAATCCATGTACCAATGTCTCAGAAGGTGTTTCATTCTCCGATTCATCGCTTTTATCAAATTCACTAGTAGTTTTGAGAGTCTGTGCAGAGCTGTCATCCCATTCTCTAAGAACATTGTTCCAGTTCTCATTTATACAAATGTTTTGTGCTTTGTACAGGGCCCTGGAACATAATTATTTTAATTCTTTCATGACAACATGCACACACACTTTACCTGTCTGATATGCATTCTTGTATTGAAAGCATCTTTTGAGAGCCACAACAATTGTCATTGTATCACTAATGAATTGTGGCAAGGCCTTTTGCAAAACATCTAGTTGGACAGGAACATTAATAATTGATCCTGTTAAGCCCATTTGGGGTCGTTTATATCCCCAGTGTATGATTTGTGCAAATGTAATTCGTAGAGACACAAGTCTCTCTTCAAGTAATGTAAGTGCACTTACATATAGTAGTGGTGTATTACATCTTATTTGGTCAGGCGTTGCAAACTGTGGCAGTTTTCCATTTTCAAGCGATCTTTTGCATGGAAGACAAATTTTGCCACTGGAAAATGTTTTATCATTTAGTGTCAAGCGAAGGTATTCTACTTCCAAATCAGGCGTGAAAGACTTAGTGTTTTTTGCAAAATTCAATTGATCACAAATTGCACATGCAATGGAAGGAGCGTCTTTGATTTGTTTCATATAGGTCTGTCTTGCATCTTTCTTCCGTAGGGAAGTATGCGTAGAAAGTGTTTGTTGGTTTTCATTGGTAGCAGTGCATGGTGTTGGTTCTAGCCCAAGAAATGTGATTTTTTTCTCTCGGATAGTGCCATGACCATTGTAGGATATGTGACCATACTTGTTTCTCTTGTGTTGTGCACGAACAATTTTTTTTAGGTTGTGATATCTCAATTTCTATTTAGAAGGAAGCGTAGTAATGTATTTTTTCTCTCATGTATGACCTTTTTCAAGTCGTGATAACTTAGTCTACATTTTTTGTTCAAGGCCAGGATGACCTCATGGCAACTAGGATGAGTTTCATTCTGATTAAATAGCATGCCACGCTTATGCAGATTTGATGTGGTTTGGTTGGCATTGACACTAGACCTTGAACTGGTAGTATTTCCTCTACCACCAACGTATTTTTTTCTCTCACGTATGACCTTTTTGAAGTTGTGATAAGTTAGTCTACATTTTTTTGTTTAAGCCCTGTATGGCCTCATCACAACTGGGACGATTTTCATGTATGACCTTTTTCAAGTTGTGATAAGTTAGTCTACGTTTTTTGTTTAAGCCCTGTATGGCCTCATCACATCTGGGACGAGTTTCATTATCATTAAATAACATGCTACGCGTATGCAGATTCGATGCGGTTTGGGTGGCATGGACAGTGGACCCTGAACCAATGGTATTTCCCATCAAAGGTTGATAATGGATATGTGGCGTATCTATTTTCAACAAGATGGTGTCAATTGTTTGTTCATAGTTTGAACCAATACACCAGGAATGGACAGTGCCATCTGGCAGGTCCGACTAGACCTGGATATTTACTCTGAATATGATAGATAACCATTGCAAACAAAATTTGCCACCCTCTACATTTCCTTTTTCATATGGCAGTGCATTGTTTACAAGGTATTCTTGCCAACTTCCAATTGTCGGCATATTTTATAGGAGATATGGCGAAGGGTGTTGATGCAAGCAACTAAAAGCCTGTCAGTTTCCGCCTATAATTGCACTGCAAAAGGATTGTACAATGTAAATCCACAATGATTGCACATCGAACTCTATTTCTACAAAATAGAAAATTGCATTGAACAAACTATCTCCACAACTAGATGCAACAATTGTTTCTATCTGTAAGCCATGACAATGTATACGATGCATAATTCATTTCCATTGCGATTCAAGGTCTTTGCAAATGAGGGAAAAGTAAATATGAGGTCCTCCAAGATTGCATATGGATAATTTTCTATACAGTGGTGGTTCATAATGACCACTGACAAGATTGGCATCATGGAACAAGATGCAATATGGATCGCTAGATGCAGTTTTGTTGAATAGTAGATATCTTGTTTTTCTTGTAAATAACCATATTCCAATTGATATATTGAACCACTTAGATAGCCACTGTATACAAAATGTATTTCCCCAAAGTCCCCTCTCATGTGCAGGCAGAATTGCAAATGCAGACAACCGCATCTTTGAAAAATACGTAGTGACATCATGTATTCCATGCAACTGCCAAAGAAAATCATATGCTAATTCATATTCATATGACTCCAATGCCTCAATGTTGCCATTTTTTAAACAACCTAAGAAATAATCAATCAATCCATTGTGCATGTCGGTCGAGAAATAACAGAAATGCAACAGAACCTGAAATGCATTGAAAAGGCAATCTCCTACAGTATACGAGAATGCATCCAATCTAAAAATCCCATTGCTATGCAATACCTGGTCAATGATGTCATGTACAATGGATTCTGTATCTATTTCATATGACTCAACATCTATTACTTGTTTCATCTCTTAAATTGTGATTTTCAAGATTTTTCTTAGCTATATTCAGTTTATATGCAAATAGAGAAAAAAAAAAAGACAAATAGAAAACTACAAGTGCGGAACTGCATACCAATTCCTCTCTGTATCCTTCAATATTCTTATTGTCAAATTCAATCCCCCTAGTCACCACAACATATGACAAGCAAACAAACGTATAGTAAATAGTGAACCAAACAAAAGAGACAATGCAAATAAATAACACTATAAATTTTCTCAACACAAAGATCGAGTATTCAAGGTATATCGTTTTTGAACCTACTCGTGGCATGCATCCTACAAGATTTTTAGAGGCAGGATATGCTTTGCAAGACACAAAGGACAAGACAAATCCAACAGGTGGACGAGTTTTTTGATTCAGAGAATAAAAGCATGCCATGTCACAAGACCCTGACAGATGCTTGCTCCCTGTGACAACTCCAAATTCGTTTTCTAAACCCCTTTGCATTGTTATTGTGGAAACAACTATGGAACGATATCCAAGACATGGAAGTTGGCATATGTGATTGGAAGGGAACAACCTGGAAAAAATGCACCAAACGCATGTTTTCCAGGAATAGAAAATAAGAGGAGAACATTCTTTTTTCTTTTTTATATTTCATTGTAGCCGCGATAGATCTGGGTTTTGTGTCCAACATCGACATTCAAAGCAGAACAAGACGTTTGGAAGGGAACAGACTGGGGAAAATGCATGAAATGTATGGTTTCCAGGAACATATAATATGAGGAGAACATTGGGAAAAATGCTCCAAACTTATGGTTTTCACGAGCAGGAAAAATGAGGAGTTTTCTTTTTTATATGTCACCATGACTGTGACAAAGGCGAGTTATGTATAGAACATTAACGTTCAAGAACAAGGAAAATATTATGGTCGTAGTAGCCACACAAAAAGATGTTCTGCAACAGGATTTCGAGGCAGAGCCTCCTAGTATTGAAAATTCTTGCTTCCAAGCTGTAAATATCAAGGAAAAAACAAGGAATAACAACGAAACCATGGCACGAAAACTTACCCTTCAACGAGGGATGATAGAAGCGCAGCTCCAAAACCTGCAAACTGCAACAACAGGTCCAACTTCTTGCAAAGTTGAAGAACAACAAACCAATGAACAACCATGAAGAGGTCCAACTGCAGCTAGAGGACCTCAACCTTGCAAAGTTGAATCAAACAACAACAAGCAACAGCGAACGAACAAGCATCAACCAATGAACCAGTAACGCCAGCGAAGAACAATATTGCCCAAATTCATTTCAAACAACACTGTATCAAAAAATGGAAGGAAATTGTATTGTAACACACTAGTAGAATAAACATTTAAGGCTACGAGGCATGTTAGATAAACACTTAAGGATGTCAGAACCATCGAAGGGCGTCGTGCTGTGCAAACAATTAAGAAATAATGTAGTGTGGATGACCTGTTTACGTATGCAACAATGAAAAACCCTCTCGAAGTATGTAACAATAAAGAAAAATCAAACATAATAATAGCAATAAAAAATAAAAAATAATAACAATAGTTCGAACATTGGAGACTATGCTAAAAAAATTTACTCAGAGGACAAAGTAATATGAAAACTGACTATCCATGCTCAAAACTTTGGATATCCAAACATTTCAATATGAATAGTACAAATTCAAAAACATCGTAGATGATAAAAACTTTGGATATGCCAACATATAAATCATTGGGAATAACAAAGCTGGCAATAAGACCTCAAATCTATTATCCAACGAGATCATGACATATATGGTTTTTTTTATTATACAAAAAACAATGTCTTTAGTTATGTAGTTCGAACAATAGAAATTATGCAAAAAATTGTTGTCAAACGAAAAAACTAATATAAATCAACGAATTGACAATCGATATAAACTTTGGATATCTAAACATTTCCGTGTGAATAGTACAAATTCAAAAATACCGTAGATGATAAAAAATTTGGATATGGAAACATATAATTCATTGGGAATAACGAAGTTGGCAATAAGACCTCAAACCTATTATCCAATGAGATCATGACATATATGGGTTTTTTTATTATATAAAAAATAATGTTTTTAGAAAAAATAATGTCTTTAGTTCTGTAGTTCAAACAATAGAAATTATTAAAAAAATTGTAGTGAAATGAAAAATTAATATAAAGTCAACAAATTGTCAATCGCTATTAACTTTGGAAATCTAAACATTTCGGTATGAATAATTTGTAGTGAAACGAAAAACTAATATAAAGTCAACGAATTGTCAATTGCTATAAACTTTGGATATCTAAACATTTCAGTATGAATAGTACAAATTCAAAAATACTGTAGATGATAAAAACTTTCGATATGGAAACATATAATTCATTGGGAATAGCGAAGCTGGCAATAAGACCTCAAATCTATTATCCAATGAGATCATGACATATATGGGTTTTTTTATTATATAAAAAATAATGTTTTTAGTTATATAGTTCGAACAATAGAAAGTATGCAAAAATTTGTAGTCAAACGACAAACTAATATAAATTCAATGAATTATCGATCACTATAGTCCCTCTACGCCTTCGACACAGACTAATAACAACCACAAATTAAAGAAGGTCCAAAAATGTACCACAAAAATATTTGTTATATACAATAATCCATTGCTTGTAATTGAGTGATATCCAAATTGACTAAACTTTTAGTCTTAAATTTTTTCATTTCATTATATAATAAAAAATTAATATTAATATTAATAATAACATTTAATTTTAATTTGTTCATAAAACATGAAACAGAGTACATGGGACGTGGGAAAAAAAAAATCATAAATATTGTTTTAAGTTTATATCTCACACTTACTTAATTTATCATTGTTGTCTTATTATAGGTAGTATATAGTATTCCTTCCGTGAGTTGACCTGTATTAATCTAGTTTGACTTCAAAAAATTTGCAAGAAAACTAATGTTGAACATCTGAAAAATGAAATTTTTGTTTTTAATATTTAAAATAACGTATTTTTTTAACATATCATTGGTTGATATGTTTGGACTCTTATTAGAGCCTTCACGTGGTTCAAGACTATAAATTAAATTCATTTGTTTGTTTATATGTACATTTGGGTATAAATTAAATTGGACACCTTTATTTATATGTAATTCATGCTGTAATATGTGTATCCTTCCATCTTATGCAGTAGCTTCGAGTTAAGCATAGTCTAAACATTATACTTTTTGGTTATTTTCCAATGATTTTTTTCATATGATATTGCCCGGAATCTGGTGAGGAATGGTTGGATCTGCAGATTTGAGTGGCTAAGTTTGTATAATTGAAGTGCCCTAGAGGGTTTTTAGCACGCTGAATCCATTTATGTATTCAAAAGTGCAATTTAAACAACAAAAAATAACGATTTTATCCAAATTTACATTACCAGATTTCGAGAAAAAAACCAAAAGGTAGAACTTATCTCAATGCATTAATTATGCAGCCATGAGATGTTACACTATAGTCTCCAGCATACATAGGAAGGATGATTCGAAACCAAGAGCATTTTAAGGAAACCACAGATCTTACATGCATCAATCATCACAACATTACTGTAAATGCATCTTTCACGTGCTTCAATGAGGGCTGTCAAATTCAATTGGAATATCCGTTGTTGGGTTGTGTGATGAGTTTAACGGTCAACACTCCAAAGGATCTCAACAACCCCAAAAAATAATTTGGAATTGCATTGGGTTGTGCAATGGGTTTAAGGGTCAACACTCCCGAGTCTCAAGGTTGCTAAGGGGTCAACAAAAAATAATTTGGAATTTTTAACATAAACCACCTGGAATTGGCACTCTTGAGTTGTTGGTAAGAGTGTAAGAGTAAAAAATATCAAAAAGAAAGAGCTCACAGAATGGGCTTTGACGCTCCGATTCTTCACGGTCGTCTCTGTGGCTAGGGTTAAACCCTAACCACCTTCCTTTATGCAGCTCAACCTATTGGCCACAACTGTTCTCTCTTCAATGGTGATGTTGGATTCCACTCGCAGCAGATCGTGTTGCAGTGGTTCTTCTCAACACGACTTTGCTAATCATCCATGCTTATTTCCTTCTCCCGGTCCTTTGGGTAGTGTTTCAGTCTCTTAAAGTGAGGCTGTTAAATCACAAATCTTAGCTCGTTCTCCCCCATTTGTTCTATGCTCGGTTAAAGAAGCTCCAGCGATTTCTCTTCTCATGGGTCAGGAAGCTGAAGATGAGGAAGTTTACTTTTGGAAAAATGATTTAATCTATTGGTTCAATGGGCTTTGGCCGCGGATTGTGGATCTCAATGGTTGGATCTTATCCCATTGGAAGCCTCTCATCAAGGAAGATTTGTTCATTCACCCCTGCTTGAAAGGTTTCTTCATTGCAGAGTTTGATCTTGCTTGTAACAACCTAATATTTCTAAACATCATTAAGTTTCATAAACATTTTATTTAGTAAACTAAAACAATAACTTCCTAGTATAATATTGATTTTCATGACAGCAACTTCAGTAACTTAGATTATCAATAAATACTGATTTCATGGAAGAAATAAATAAATACATAACTTAACAAAGTACCTGGTTCTGATGCTAATTTATGTTGCCTCTGTGCCTTATTGTTGCCTTCCTGCTACCTGCTACAGAGATCAACCCTGCCACAAACAGGAAAATAACTTCCCAAAACTACTGTCCTCCCTGCCAACTAGGAAAACTACGTAGCTCCAAGATATCTACGGATATCCTGGCCCCCGTGCCCAAAACCTCCAGCAACTCGGTGCCTCAACTGATCAAAATCCATAGTCAGAAACTCTGTGCTCACAGCAAGTCCAACAGTCCTCCCGAATCCATCCTCCGTCCCATGTCGAATGCCCCTCCCGTAAACCTCCCTCTCTCTCCCATCCCTCCTTCACCGACTCCTCCTTTACTCCCTTACCTGCCCGTGTCCCCGTCCCTTATCCCTCCATTAATGTTTTATCTTCTCAGGACTAACAGGCTCTCCCTTGTTGCATACTCCACCATTTTATATCATTTCTCATTGATTTCTTAAGATTTATCTCTCAGGTCATTAAATGTGATCTGTAGTTAAAGTATTACTTAGTTAACCACAATTACTTTATTTAATAAATTTTACTTTGTAATCTTTAAGCATTTACCCCATTTAGGGTCGTTACATACACCCACGCTTCAAGAAACTTCATCCCGAAGTTAAGGTATCTGATGGTACAAAGGAAAAGAGCATGGTTCACACATTCACAACAAGTAACTGACATTATCAGTAAGTAAGTCAAGAAGCTCATACATACTAGTGTATATGTACAAGAAATGCATGTGTAGCTAGTACATGCAAATCTCGTGCACGTACTAATAATCAAACTGTCATCCTTTAATAATTTAGGTATGCATTCAATCCGGTCAGCAAGACTAGTCTTTTATAAAAGACAACAATCAATTAATTGTGTGAGAAATCGTTTAATTACAATTGTCTGGTTCAATAATTTTTTTTTTAAACAACTGTGGTTTAGTTACATAATAATGAATATCCATATATACACATTTCTCTTCATCAAATTCCACCACATGACAGATCTCCATATTGTCTCAACTATTACTACTCATCCTTCCTCCCTAAC
>SNQJ01S0066166.1:98623-116470 GCA_010110895.2 Picea sitchensis
TATCTGTTACTCTATTCCTTTTATTCTATTTTATTTACTCTATGTACATATTCCTTGCTTTTTTCTTTACATGTCAACTTATGTTCATGTCCATTTTGTTTTGTACTTTTTTTCATAGAAACAAACATGAAAACTGGACAAGGGAAAGAACTCTTAACCATAAATGTAGAAGAATCCATGCAAACATGCATATTTCTACCCGTGTTCCATATCCAATTGTTTTTCATTTACTGTCTACATTTGTTGCACTGGTTTGCAGCTCTGTTTTTTTTTTCCTTGGACACTCCATATCTTCCTGTATATTAACTTGTCTTCATGTCAATTATATTTTTTGTGTTGCTATCTTGAAAGAAAGAAATTTGTACTCCATCTTTTTTTTCATGTGTTCCTACGTAGCAAATTGCTTTCATGCCCATTGTATTGTCTGTATTACTACATTAAAACAAGAACACAATAATTGAGCACAAGGATGGAGCCTTATGTGCCACATATGAAAAAGTTGGAGTACAATGTGCTGCAACAAATACAATGCGTATGCATGAGACTAAGAAGTATGGTTACAAAAAACTCGGATCTGCATACATTGTCCAATTTTTCCAGCTATATTCCATGGTTGAGAATGTTTTCCCATATTTGATGTGTTTCTATCGCTTGATAATTATCACACTAAGTGTTGTTCTGTGAGGCATACATTTCTTTGCTCCCTTCCTTTTTCCTCTTCTATACTTATCTATTCTCCCTTTTCTTCTTCCCCTCTATTATCCGTTTCTGGTTCTATGCTTAGTCCCATGTCTATGCTCGCGGGTTCTCGAGATGGCGGAGTGACAAATTCCATGTCCATCTATATCTTTACATCACGAGTCTAACTAACTGTCGTTCATTTTCATATTTGGAGAATTTTATGGTTGTGGGTTCCTGCGTAGGCGCCATCGAACTCTCATGCCCCGTGTTCGCCGTATACATCTTGCACCTGAAACTTCGGTCATCTACAATTCGACCCCAGACTCGAACCCCTAGGCCTCACTCTACCTACGATGACTCCATCTGAATGCTTGCATATAAATGTGCCAAGTCATATATTTTGTCTATTGCTTGTTGAGATATATATAAACAACATCTCTTTTATCTTGAACCAGGGTCTATTGAGCTCCAGCTATATTCCATGGCTGAAAATATTTTCCCCATAGTTTATGTGTTTCTATAGCATGATAATTATCGGAATAAGTGTTCTTGTGTGACGAATATAGTTATTTTCTCCCTTTATTTTTCCTATTCTATACTTACCCGTTCTTCCCTTTTCTTTTTTCCCTGTATTATGTATTTCTGGTTCTATGCTTAGTTGCATATTTATGCTCTCAGGTTCCCGGGGTGGCGGAGTGAGAAATTCTACATTCGTCTATATCTTCACATCATGCGACTGACCGACCGCAGTTCGTTTCCACACTTAGCCAAGGATGGAGCCTTATGTGTGACATCTAAAAAAGCTGGAGTACAATGTGCCGCAACAAATACAATGCGTATGCCTCAGACTAAGAGGTATGGTTACAAAAAACACTGATTTGCATACATTGTCCAATTTGTCCATCTATATTCCATGGCTGAGAATGTTTTTCACATAGTTGATGTGTTTCTATTGCTTGATAATTATCACACTAAGTGTTGTTCTATGAGGCATACAATTCTTTGCTCCCTTTCTTTTTCCTCTTCTATACTTATCCGTTCTCCCTTTTCTTCTTCCCCTCTATTATCCGTTTTTGGTTCTATACTTTGTCACATGTCTATGTTCGCGGGTTCTCGGGATGACAGAGTGACAGATTCCATGTCCATCTATATCTTTACATCACGAGTATGACCGCCCGCCGTTCGTTTTCATACTTGGCGAATTTTATGGCCGCGGTTTCCTGCATAGGCACCATCGAACTCTCATGCTTCGTGTTTGCAGTATACATCTTGCACCCAAAACTTCAATGATCTACAATTCGACCCCAGACTGGAACCCCCAGGCCTCACTCTACCTACGATGACTCTGTTTGAATGCTTGCATATAAATGTGCCAAGTCATATATTTTGTCTATTGCTTGTTGAGATAGATATAAACAACATCTATTTTATCTTGAACCAGGGTCTGTTGAGCTCCAACGATATTCCATGAATAAAAATATTTTTCCCATAGTTGATGTGTTTCTATAGCTTGATAATTATCAGAATAAGTGTTCTTGTGTGACCAATACAGTTCTTTGCACCCTTTATTTTTCCTATTCTATAATTACCCGTTCTTCCCTTTTCTTCTTTCCATGTATTATATGTTTCTGGTTCTATGCTTATTCACATATTTATGCTCGTGGGTTCCTGGAGTGGCGGAGTGAGAAATTCTACATCCGTTTATACCTTCACATCACGCATCCAACAGACCGTAGTTCGTTTCCACACTTAGCATATTTTATGGCCACGTGTTCCCCCGAAGGCATTATCGAACTCCAATGCCCCATGTTCAGATATACATCTTGCACCCAAAACTCTGGTTATCTACAATTCGACCCTGGACTCCTCGAACTCGCAAGCTTCACTCTACCTACAATAACTCCGTCTGACCGCCCCACTTTTCCATACTTAAGACCAAGTGTTGTTTTGTGATGCATAAAGTTCTTTACTCCCTTTGTTTTTCTCTTCTATACTTGTCGATTTTTCCATTTTCTTCTTCCCCTCTATTATATGTTTATGCTTCTATACATAGTCACATGTCTATGCTCATGGTTTCCTGAGGTTACGGAATAAAAAATTCTATATATATCTATATCTTCACATCACGAGTCCGACTGACTGATGTTCGTTTCCATACTTAGCCAATTTTATGTCTGTCAATTCCTAGCTAGGCCCTATGGAACTCTCATGCCCCGAACTCTCATGCCCCATAGTCGATATTTTTCTATTGCTTGACAATTATCAGACAAAGTGTTCTTGTGTCAAGCATAAAGTTCTTCGCTCCCTTTCTTGTTTTCCTCTTCTATACTTAGTCACATTTATATGATAGTAGGTTCCCAGGTGGTGGACTCACAAATTCTATATCCATCTATATCTTGACATCACGAGTCTGACTGACTGCTTTTGTTTCCTTACTTAGCCAATTTTATGGATGTGGGTTCCCGGGTAGGCATTATCGAACTCTCATGCCCCGTGTTCGGAGTATACATCTTGCATCCAAAACTTGGGTGATCTACAATTCGACCACGAACTCCCGGGTTCAAAAAAGTACCAAAGCATTTTTCACTCCCCTTCATTCTTGCCACCTTCGCCCCTTCCCAATGCACATTAATTATGATTTTACTAGTGACAACTCACCATAGATGTTCGAAAAGATTGGCATTAATAAGTGGAAAGCTAGAGGACATCTCCCATTAAAATGCATTAATGGGAGAATAATATGGAATCTGATTAGTTTCTTTCTGTCAATCTTGAATTCACAAAAAAATGTTGGTTATTTTAATTTTTTTAATGCATCATCATAGCGAGAATGCAATATTGTGTTGGCCCACTGTCATCTACAAAGGTGTTGATATGATGCCCCTCTTTAGTATTGTGCATATATTACAGGTCACATATTTGAGAGTATGCTTGCATATGAAAATGCTGCTCCACCCTTCCAATTTGAACATAGTTTTCATTTGGGCCACAAAGAATACTAATAAAATAAAATAATATGAAAATTGTTTAAGTAAATATAAACAAATTATCTTCTAACTTGAACCTGATTTTGTCGAGATCCAAGTATATTACATAGCTGACAATGTTTTCCCCGCCTTTCCATACTTTCTCGATTTCCCTGCCATCTTCGCACACTTTCCCAATGCAAATTGATTACGCTTTTATTAGCTTTGAAAAGATTGGCATTAATGAGCACGAAGTTGGACGACATCTCCCATTAAAATGCATTAAACAAAGATTTAAGGGAGATTGTATTACCATCCTCCAGTGTTCATTCTAAATACTATCACACAATTACTGCCACATGTAGCAATATAAACAAATCTTCATCAAAACATTAGCTTTTCTCACAGCCACCCCACATGCACCCTAGTTTCCTAAAGTAATCCACATGTGTATCCATCAATTAAACCTCCCTATTATCAAATTGGTAGAGGTCAATATTATGGCATCTGTTTTTTATTTTTATTTTTTTTGTGGATCTTCATCTCGGAAAATTTGTTATTTACTTTAAATGTTTGAATGAATTGTACCCCTCCTTTCCATACTTAGTGGGTTGTTTAGCTACTGTTCTCACAGATTCGCGGGTTCTCGGGCTTCTAGGTAGACAAAATTTCTAAAGCAGTTTTTGTTGTCGTCCATCCCCGCTATCTTCACACACTTCCCAATGCACATTAATTATACCTTTATTAGTCACAACTCACTAGACACATCGAAAAGATTGGCATTAAAAGGTGAAAAGGTCAAGGACATCTCCCATTAAAACACATAGAACCAATATTTACCGGAGATTATATTATGATGTTGCAACGTCCATTTTAAATACTATGAGGAACAAAGGAATTTTCTCATCGCCTTATGGTTACAACTTGAAAACATTTATGGGGAGATACCCTAAATATTTTCGGGCGTGAGGACCAGAGTTTTCAGTGGTCCATAGCTTATGAATACTACTCGTCCCCTTCTGCCCAGAAGAAATTTATCTCGACATCTGGAATTGCAACGGAAAATTGTGTCCCCGAATTTATTTACTTTAAGGAGTTGGTCATGTGCTGCACCGAGAACTATATTCCGAACCAACGGATCATCCAGATGGGAAACCATTCCCAAGTCTCCTTATTGCCTCAAGTATTTTGAAATATGTTAACACTTCCCAACCCAACACCTACTTTCAAGGGCGAGAATTGCAGACAATTCTTAAAGAAGCATGGTAATGAATTGGACCTCTTACCAAAGTTCTTACAGAACCCAATGGTCGCTCCTCGGGACATGGCCATATTACAGGTTAGTGCATTTAAAAACCTTTTTCGGCAAATTGCATGGATTTTCACGAGGGTAACAAGACAAGAAAGTGTAGCCGACATCTCTCATATGATTATGTATATTTTATATTTTACGGTCAAGGAATGATCAGAATCTGGACCAGGGGTCTAAAATTTGCTCAATTTTCAAAGTGCTCGGAATGCGACGAAAACGATGTCATTGCGTCCGTCTCGTTCTCCTGATTCCGGTGGTATATTTATTTTCGCAAACGGAGTCCGTATGGAGAAGTTATCGAGGTCTGTTTGTCGAGCCAAACATGGGAAAAAGGTTGCTGACTGGGCAGGACGTACTGCCACGTGGCAGGGCCGTACAATGTTGACGTGGTGACCGTACAATCGACGTGGCAGGCAGATGACGTGTCACATTGTGATTGGTCGGTTGGTGGATGAGTATTAAAGTGACACGTGGCATATTTTTTGGCAAGTTGAAAGGTGCCACGTGGCCCAATGAAGGGTTGCCACATGGCACCCCTATTTTGGCTATTTGGTTTATTAAAAGTTGTATGGAGGCCGCGGGGTTCGACCCCCGGACCTCCTTCCTCCATTCAAAGCTTTAGCAATGGCCAACACACCAATGCGCCACCATTTGATTCTTATTAACCATGTATTGCAAATTATATAAATGTTGAATTGTTTAATTGTCGGCGCGGGGGTAGGGCTGGGGCTAAGCCCCAGCCCCCGGTTTTATGTGTGCGGATATGACCTTGCATCACATTGTGGGCACGCACGGAGGGTATTATAAATAGACCCTCGGTTCCATGCAATTAACATATGACTCATGCAAACAGCGCGCGGGTGCTAAACATTATAGCACACGGTTATACGTATTCATGTGAACCAAAATATATGATATGGTATGGTTTTATTACCATTATATGCCATGGTTTTGTGGTATTAAATGTGACCACTATGTAAATGGCGCGGAGGTGGTTTGAACTCATGATTTTATGCGTTGGCTATGCCATAACCAACATTAAAAAATGCGCGTGGTTCTATGTTAATATATGTGACTTTACCCATTGATAAATGGCGCGCGGTTTGAAAGTTTGGTTTAAACTTTATAGCACGGTTACGATTGTTAATGTGCTATGTTTATACATTCAACCACGAATTTAGTTTTGCGCACGGATTTCAACACATATCAAACGGTTAATACTAATCCGGTTGGCCACTTGGCACTCAAACATTTAACCATGGAACGGAGCCCCACTTTTGCGCTGGGATGTGGCCATATGGCCCCCCATGCGCCCAACACCTCTGACTCGGGGGGCCTTATTCTCGTTAACGGTTCTACATTTTGGCACGTTTTGCGGGATGCGCGTGTGTTGGGTTTATGCACACGAAAACGCTCTGGAGCTAGTTTTTACTTTCCCACAGGTGCAGAATGGCGCACAGGTAACAGAGCTTGAAGGGGAACAATAACAGAGGCCATAACTTTTGGAGTTTTTGGCCAAATGAGGAGCTGTAAAAGCCCAGCTAGGGGTTTTTGGACATTTTGAGTCCATTGGAACCATTTTCACAGGCATTTGAAGAACCCATTTGCAGGTTTTTTACAATTGAAGTTTGAGGAAGCTTCAGGAGCCTTAAAGCCCTCATTGTTTGAGGCATTGCTCAGATGAGCCCATGTCCATTTTCTGAGACTAAATAGTCATTTCTGACTGTTTATTATGCTCTAAACACATTGAGATAGGTTTAAAATCCATTGGAGGACTTCTACAGGTATTTTTGCTCCATTGAAGCTCATGGAAGCTTGGAGGCCACTTGTAGAAGAGGTCATTGCTGGATGAACCATTGTCCATTTGCAGAGTTTTTACAGTCAAATTTGGGGTTTTTATGTATTCTGAACTCAATGGTACAGTCTGTAAATCCATTTGAGTTGAGCAGCATCTTGTAAAAGATATTTGACAAACTAATCCCAAAGAGCCAAGTCCATTGAAGGAGGCTCAAGGAGATGTAGCCCAGAGAGGGGTGAACTCCTTTATCATCTTGCTTTTGTTGTGAGTTTACTGTGTTATTTGCTGCACTTTTTATGGTTGTGTATTGGTTTATAACACATAATAAATCTTTTACAAGATCATTTCCTCACACATGAACATTGCAAAGAAGAACCAAGAACTTGACACATGAAACCTCTTGCATATTTTAACACATGAAGCAAGGTCCTGTTAAGGTTTAATTTAATGAGGTAGAGGGTGCTTGCATAGCATAACAAGTCAGCCTTCTATTTTCAGATCAAGGAACAAGCCATCTTCCATTGCGGCAAGTTGATTTCCATTGAAATCTCTTCCCAGTTATTGCAATACAGAAGGTAGAATAAATTCTTTATGTCATCTTATTTATTTTTCACCGTGGTGAATTGCTATCCATTCCCTGGACTATCTATGTGTAAGAAGTTGAACTGTGAATTTGACCCAATAACATTCTCATACCAGATATTATGGAGACACGATGCTTACCAACATTTTTATAAATACTTTAATGATTTTGTTTTAGTTTTTAAAGCATTGATATTTGGAAAGTATTTTCCCCAGTTATTTGTCCAACTGACAATCTTCCTGGATAGGAAGGGCACACTAGAAGAAATGGAGAACTATAATGTTCTAAGGATTTTTGGGCCTAAACAAAATCCTTGCTTCCTTCCATGTCACATATCTGGTACAACGTTTTTTGCCAGAATAGCAAGTACATCTATTGGTTGCATTTTTCCCATGAAAAAAGAAAATGTCAATTCATCTCTCTTCCTTGGCAAGTCGAGAATTTCATGGTCAGGAACCACTTCAATAGTTATTTCACTGACACTATCCTGAATGAACCTGGTGTCAGTACCAATGATTCACACAAGCATAAACAAAAAGGTCCGGGTGAAAAAAGTGCCCAATCCCCGACTGCCACACCCAAGACCACAATCCTAGGATGAAAATAATTGGCATAGATACATTTGACAAAGAAGAGTCTTTTGCATTTCAGAGCATTTTTTTTTACAGTGAATCCAAAAAATTGATTATTGAAAAGAGAGATGTAAAGAATAAGAAAGGGAAATCTCGTTTAGAGATCAACCTACGCAGCATGCTCCCTTCCCAGATCTCCCAGATACACCGAGAAACTAGAGACACTCTAGACAACTCTATTAGCAGCCTTGAAATGAAAAACGCCATGTTAAAGGAGCGAATCAAAGAATTGGAGGAAACTCTAATGCCTCTTCCATTGTTTTCTACTCCTTTGGCAATGGTTGGGCCCACCGCACCCGCGGCAAAGTTAAAAGGATCAACAAGCCTTCTCACATCGGCCTGAGGCTATGTGGAAAAGAATATAAATAGAAAAATGGAATTAATAACAGAAGCTTGGGAGATGTCAAAGAATATGGTCTCTTTTGGAACAAGAGCACATTCTTTTCATGAGTATCTCCAAGAATATCTCAAGAACGAGCAAGGTTTCTACCTCGATGAAGTTTTACCATTTGGTGTTAAAGTTACTGGTATGATGGAATTAATAAAAAGACAGGAGGATCTCCCTTCCCTAGGTCGAATAGACCAGGTAAACGCATGTTGGAAATAAAAGGTAAAGAGCCTGAATGGTATCGTTCAAGCATGTAGCCAGGCCATATCTAGAAGAGACAAACTATTCAAGAAGCTAATTGAGATAGTCTAGTTGCTAGCACCAATGACTTCTAGGATCTGAAATTGATATTCAACTCGTTGTTTTTAACCAAGAAATCATTTGATGATAAAGTTCATATCTATAAAAGACTATCATTTGAATATTTCTATGGAATTATTGAATATGGTGAGGATGACGTGAAAACCTGGCTAGTCGGTTATGCGATTAAAAACCAAGATATTCAAGAAACATTACACAACCTCTCTATTGATCTAAGGGACTTGGAAAGTGAATTNTCATTTGAATATTTCTATGGAATTATTGAATATGGTGAGGATGACGTGAAAACCTGGCTAGTCGGTTATGCGATTAAAAACCAAGATATTCAAGAAACATTACACAACCTCTCTATTGATCTAAGGGACTTGGAAAGTGAATTCTTCAATACAAAAATCCAGCATGAAATCAACACGGTGCCCATGAGGACCTACATTGAAGAATGGTTCATAAAGGTTGTCGACCAGATTACCAATGAAGGTCAAAGCCGAGGAAATCCATAAAAGGACAACATCGAGAAAATGACAAGGCATGGGACACCATCATAGTAAGTTGATATTGATCACATTCTTTTGTCTTCATCCACTTACTCTAACAAAGCTTTAACCTAGGACTGACAATTCTCTCTTTCTTCTAGCCAGGTCTTGATGTTTTCCATCACCGACTTTCTTCTTTCTACAGACTTCATTCTTGTACATATTTTCTTTGTAGTCTGCAATAGTCCCAATCCTAGTCATTCTGGCAAACACATTTTTATTTCACAGAATATGTACTGAACTATATATTTTTTTACAAATTCGAAGACAACTATTTTTGGGAAATATTCTTAAATGTATTTTGTGACCCAGTTTATCTGAATATAAATATTTGAGGTTGTTCTATGGTGATCTTCAATGTTTGGTGTTGTTATTTGAAATTTGTATTTCTTCTTAAAATTAACTCATTTCCCTGTACATGTTCCTGTTCTATATTATGCATATATTGCAGCTTCCTATATTTCAGAATATCCTTTGCTATACAAAATGTAAAGTCATATATTTTTTTCTCTATTGCTTCTGGGTTTGAGCAAAAATTGTGAGCCCAAAACACCATTCAAATTCAAACATGGTTTACATTTGGACCACAAATACTCTATAAAGATACACTAATATGAATACATTTTAAATAAATATAAACAAAATCCCTTTAAACTTGAACCTGACTTTCTCGAGCTCCTAGATTGCCCGCGGGTTGACCGGTTAGCGGACTCCTAGATCCTCATCTCCATCTATATCTTCACATCAAGAGCACAACCGACCATCATTCCTTTCAACACTTAGCCAATTATATCACCGCGGTGTCCCAACATATCCCTATCAAATTCTTATGCCCCGTGTTCCATGATATAAATATTGCACCCAACACTTCTGTGATATACATTTTGCACCCAACAATTCTATGATACACATTTTGTAGCCAACACTTCCTTCATTTACAATTTGCCCCTAGACCACTGGAACTTTCAAGCTTCACTATACCCGGGTTCACAACTTTCAAAACATTTATCGCTCTCTTCAATCCCTGCCACATTCACGCCATCCTCAATGCACATTCATTATGCTTTTACTAGTGACAACTCAGTGCACAGGTTCGCTTATTGGCATTAACAAGCAAAAAATGTATTCAACAACGATTTACAGGAGCCCTACCGACTCCCGATTTGGCGCTATTATAAATTTTGCACCCAAAACTTTTGTCATCTATAGTTCCACCATATACATCTTGCACCAAAAACTTCAGTCGTCTACAATTCATCCACAAATTCGAACATGGTTTGCATTTGGACCACAATAATATATTAAGATACATTGATATGAATACATTTTAAATAAATATAGACAACATCTCTTTAAACTTGAACCTCACTTTCTAGAGCTCCTGGATTGGTCGCGGGTTCCCCAGTTAGCTCATCTCCATCTATACCATCACATCATCATCTCGACCGACCGGGTCCCGACTTAACACTATCAAATTCTTATGCCCCTTGTTTCGTGATATACATCTTGGACACAACACTTCTGTGATATACATTTTACACCCAACACTTCCGTGATTTACAATTCAACCCCAGACCCCTGGAATTCATTGTTCAAAAAAGTTTCAAACCATTTATCACTCTCTTCAATCCCCGCAACATTCCCACCCTTCCCAATGCACATTCATTATGATTTCACTAGCGACAACTCAACACACAGGTTAGTTATTCAACCACGATTTATGGTAGTTCGACCAACCATCGTTGTTTTTCATACCTAGCCAATTATATGGTCGTCGGTCCCTGGGTTTGCGGAACTGAACTCTCATTCCCCGTGTTTTGTGGTATACATCTTCCACCCTAAACTTATGTTATCTACAATTCCATACTTATCCAACTTTATTGCGTCAACCTTCACTATACCAGGGTCCACAAGAATTTCAACCATTTATCACTCTGTTCAACTCCCGCCACATTCCCCTCCTTCCTAATGCACATTCATTATGCTTTTACTAGCAACAAATCAACACACAGGTTCGCTTATTGGCATTTATAAGCAAAAAATGCATTCAACAATGATTTACCAGAGTTCGACCGACCCTCGGGTTGGCGCTATTATAAATATTGCACCCAAAACTTTCGTCATCTACAAGTTCACAATATACATCTTGCACGCAAAACTTCCATGGTCTACAATTCGTCCACATATTAGAACATGGTTTACATTTGGACCACAAATCATCTATTAAGATACATTAATATAAATACAATTTAAATAGCTATATTTAAACTTGAACTTGACTTTCTCGAACTCGTGGATTGGTCCTATATCGTCACATCATGAGCCCGACCGACCGCAGTCCCTTTCAACACTTAGCTAATTATCTCTCTGTGGGGTCACGACTTAGCGCTATCGAATTCTTATGCCCCATGTTTCGTGATATATATGTTTGTTCGCTTATTGACATTTATAAGCAAAAAAATGCATTCAACAACGATTTACGGGAGTTCGATCGACCCCCGGGTTGGCGCTATTATAAATCTTGCACCCAAAACTTCTGTCATCTACAAGTCTGCGATATACATCTTGCACCCAAAAATTTCATGGCCTACAATTCGTCCACATATTGGAACATGGTTTACATTTGGGCCACAAATAATCTATTAAGAGACATTAATATAAATACATTTTAAAAAATATAGACAAAATCTCTTTAAACTTGAATCTGACTTTTTGGAACTCGTGGATTGGTCCTATATCGTCACATCATGAGCCTGACCGACCGCAGTCCCTTTCAACACTTAGCCAATTATCTCTCCACAAGGTCGCGACTTAACACTATCGAATTCTTATGCCCCCTACACATTTGTTATTCTTTTACTATCGACAACTTATCATACAGGTTCTCTCATTGGCATTAATAAGAAAAAAAGGCATTCAAGTTGCTTTTCATACCTAGCCAATTCTATGGCTGTCGATTCTCGAGTTGGCACAACCGAACTCTCATTCCTCGTGTTCTGTGATATACATATTGCACCCTAAAATTCCTTGATCTACAATTCCATACTTAGACAACTTTATGGTCACAACCTTCACTATACCTGGGTTCACAAAAATTTCAAACCATTTATCGGTCTCTTCAACCCCCCTCCACATTCCCGAGCTTCCCAATGCACATTCATTATGATTTTACTAGTGACAAGTCACCACACAGGTTTTCTTATTGGCATTAAAAACCAAGAAACCCATTCAACCGCGATTTACGGGAGTCTGACCCACTGTCGTTGCTTTTCATACCTAGCCAATTCTATGGTTGTTGGTTGACGGGTTTTCGTAACCAAACTTTCCTTCCCCTTTTCCGTGATATACATCTTGTACCCAAAACTTCAGTGATCTATAATTCCATAGTTAGCCAACTTTATAGCCGTCGATCCCCGGGTTGGCGCTATTATAAATCTTGCACCCAAAACTTCCGCCATCTATAATTCTATGATGTACATCTTGCACCGAAAACTTTCATTCTCTACAATTCCTCCAGCTCACAAGCTTCACTCTACCCGTCTTCACAAATATTTCAAAGCATTTATCATTGCCTTCCATCCTCGCTACCTTCACATCCTTCCCAATGCACATGGATTATGCTTTTACTAGTGAAAACACACATGTTCGAAAAAGATTGGCACTGCTTTGCTTAGTGACAAATCGCCATACAAGTTCGAAAGGATTGGCAATGCACATTAATTATTAAATTACTATTCAATGTAATTTCAGTATACCTTTTCATATTTACAATTTTCTTTATCACTTCATTTGTAAAAAACAATTGAACATAACTTTTTAATATTTTTTAAACATCTATTCTAATTACCGTTTACTTACAATACTATTGATTTCTATTTTTTTAACAATATTACTCGACTCTCCCCATTTTCCAAAAATCAACTTATAAGCTACTTGCCAGGGACTACACTACCACGCATCACTTGTTTATAATAATTACAATACATGTTTACTACCAAAATGGTATGTCCATAAGTTGCAAGGCAATTTTATATTAATACTATCATTATTGGTGTATGTGTTGTCATGTCATTTTTTTATATTATTATTATTTATATTTATAACTTTTTGTTATAATTGAATGGAAGTTTTGTCAATTTGGATGTTTTCGTTGGGGTGCAAGGCTGAATTATTGTGATAGCCTTTATATCGTAAATGATTTCATGTCATGTTGGGGGGACTCTCTTTAGCTTGTAAATGATTTCATGTGATGTCTTGGGGACTCTCTTTAGTTTGTGGTTGTTATTGATAATAATTATGATACATTCTTACTACTAAAATGATATGTGTTATCCCCATTTTGTTGATAACTAAGGATATTATGTCTCGAGGCCCTCAGGTTGCAGATATGGAGTGTCGAAAGACCACATGACTAGAAATATCCATTTGCACAGCTAGAGACCCGCATCACCACTAGAGTGACCCAACACTTGGTCATCATCCACAATAGCTTTCCACCACAGGTCACTTGGGTCTTGCTCCATGTGGTACAAGTGAGGCATGATGGTGGGTATCATTTTAATATTTGAGGCATTCTAGCTTGTGCATCAGAGGTTATTTTTTATTATGATACATTTGCTTTGGAAACTATTCCCCTTACCTTGTTTAAATGTTGGTGGTTGGATTGGGGAAATCAAGTAGATGGTCACCCTTAGGATGGGGTGTTTCTGGGAGCTTCCTTTGATGAGTCATCATGCCACTCTCTACCATACTTACCACTTTCCATCATTATTTCCCCTCATGACATCATCTCTTGGGATGTTGGGGTAGACTAACCCTAGAAGGGACCATTCCTCATTTCATGGGAAGAAGGGGTTGAAGGCCCAGAGGGGAGTTAGCTGGAAAAAGATAAAATCCTAATGAAAGAACCTTCCAGATGCTTCGCCCAGGGGATCCTGAGAAAGCAATGAAAAACTTCTCTGCAAGAAAATAAGGACCCCATGAAAAGAATAAATAAATACACTTAAAGGATTAGTTGAGGAAAGGGGGTCTCATCATGAGCCAACCTATCACGTCCATGGGTATCTAACGATATGAAATTACCATTTCTAGCCACCACACCAAGGTAATGGCTCTAAGTTGCATGGCTAAGGGAAAGGGGGTATCATTATGAGCCAACCTTCTCATTTCCATGAAAGTACTTGTGGGTGACACTGTCGATATCTGGTCACCACGCCGAGGCAGTGGCCTCCAACTCACCCTATACTATATTGAAATAAAATACAAAGAAATAAATATAAAAGGTAATTGATGGGCTTGGAAAAAATGCATTATGGACGAAGGTGTGACACACCCTTCACAAAGGCACCCATAAATGAGATATTATGGACCATTGCATATCATGAACCCCATGTTCGTTGAGTACTTCCCCCATCCATTCCATTTCATTCACATGACTCAGATAGTGTTGTTCCTAGACTTAGGGGGTTTGATCCATTGAAAATAAGTACCATGCCAACCCTCCCACAACCAAACTTGGCAAAACGTTTAGTTTCTTAAGCACATGTTTGTATGATGTAGTCCTGGTATACATGCTTTAATGGCTCTTTTATTGACTTGATTCACTCATCATGATGCTTTGACTTGATATCCTTGGAGGGCATATCCATTTATCTTGCAGGTACAGGTTGGTGGCCATTTTTGGAAGAACAAGCTTAACTTGGGCTTCCATGAGGGCAAGCATCCCACAGGATGGATGGCATAGACCCACGTGCCATATGATAGAGAGATGATTTCATAGGCCTAGGAGACAACTAGATAGACATATCCCACCCTTTGCATGCCAAATGGCTTGCCCAGAAGGGGAAAAACGTCACTCCCTAGGGGATTGACGTCACATTTGAGGGGCATATGGTGGTTGATGATGAATCAGAGCATGACACATGACATTTTGAGGTGGAGAGGATCCAGATGATTGCCACATGGACTTTGGAGGCCCTACTTTGCATCTCAGCTCCAATGACTTGCTCAATTTTCCAAAATGTCCTCCTTCAAGGGATGACATCACCTTTGTTTTAGGGTTTTCTTTGTCCAAAAGTGAAAGTAAAGTGAATTGTTTAATATTATTTTGTAAAAGGGGAAATATTAGGGTTGTTGACCCCTAATATTGTGTTTTCCCTAATATTATGTGGACAAACTATGTTAGCTACATTTTGTATAAATAGAGATCCTGAGGCCTCATTTTAACATAGCTCTCCATTGTGAGAGGCTCTTGGACTGAAATTTTCGCTACACTTGGAGTATTTTTCCTCTTGTGCTTTGTTTATGGCTATGTATTGGTTATGGTTGATGGAGATGGTGCGCTAGCCTCGAAAGGCTTTCTTCATTTCTTTTTTGGTGGTTAGTCTAGCTTTTATTGCCTTTTAATGATTCGAGGTGCCATTTATTTCATTGTATTATCATTTGTACAAGTTAAAGGTTATATTTTCTTGAGCCAAGTAGGGAGTATAATGGCATACACCCATACTTTTGTTTCCACCATTTTATTGCTAAGGGAATATTGCTTCATAAGGGTTTACTAAGAGGAGTATTATTGCATACACCCTCCTAGTTGAAACCCTAGCTAAGAGAATCTTGCCTTGGGCAGTAAAAGGGATTACACCCCCAAGGAAGTATCATATATTTCTTATTCACATTCTCTTGACTCCATTAACCCTTTCTTAAAGGCACTAGTCATTTACTTATTGCATGGGAGAAATAAATTGTTGCCTTGGTAAACGTACAAATTTCAAGTTTTGAAGTTGTCTCTTTTGGATAGTGATCTTGATGCCTTGGGGATTCTTCCTCCCTTAGGGAATTATATTTCTCCCACAAATTATTATTGTTGTAGTAAAACTAACCTACATCTATTAGGGTTTCTTTAAACTCTAATCCTAACTGCTAATATCTCACAAACTAACCCTAGACTAACCCTCTAACTTTGCTAGTTTAACCTACTAACATAGGTGCATCTATTGGGATAGTTTTTGGCATTTTTTGATGGTCAGATTTTTTGTTGTACTTTATTGAATTCTACATACATAAGGATGATATAATTCTGCAGAAATTTACTTTTATGACAACCATCTTTATTCAGTCTTGAAGTGTTATTTTTTGTCCACATTGGTTACTAGTTTTATTGTTGACATTGCGAACTAATATAGACCTTTTACTTATTGATTTGGATGTAATATATTGCTGATATAACTTCTGAAAAATAGGGACAACAAGCTTAAATTGCTGATCCACTTGATATATTTCTTTTCATTTGCCTTTTTCTTGTGTCTCGAGCAGGTACAGGTGCACTGACAACTGTCTCTTTACTTGGTATCCATTTACCTCTTTTCACTTACCATTTTCGACCAATATTTTCTTCCATTACTTGACCTTCCGTGGGGTTCTCCTTACACTTCCCTTCATCCATATCATATCCCCCTAGGGCCACCGACATCGCCTCCCTAGAGTGATCTAGTCACCCTTGAAGTGTAGGACCTACATTGAGGTGAAATTGGGTGTAGGATGCCCAAGTTGTAGCACTTTCGTTTTTGGTTGGGTTGGGATTTTCCCAACCTAAAACTTGTGCTATAAAAATATGTACCTATGATACCCCACAGCTTGAAACTTTTGACAATTATTATTATTTTTATTTTTAGAATTTTATTTATTTTTCCAAAAGACACTTTGGTCAATTGACCAAATCTGAAATGTGAGACTTTATTATTTTATGAAAATAAAGTACATATGGAAAAAGGGGCACATTTTGAAGGAGTTTTTAAAGAGGGAGTTATGAATCCAAAGGGGTTGGCCTAGTGGCAACAGACTGGGACGAGTTTTGGAGTTAACTCAGATACAAAAGGACACATTCTAGATTTATAGGAGAATATGTGAACATGTGTAAAACTGAATCCGATAGGTGGTTAGTGAGCAGGAGGCTCAAGACAAGTGTCACAAGTCTTAGGCAAAAAAAAAAGAAGTCATGACAAGGGAATGGGACGCCATTCTAGGATGCAAACTGATAGCTCTGAAAGGCTACGCACTGATTATTGACTTGACATGGAGAAATTATATTTTTACACACAACAAGCTGGTACTCAAAATTTTGCAAGAAGCCACGTAGGTAGCCCCTTCGATTTCGAACTCAACTCGGGGGTGACAGAGACTCTAGTCTACCGTTTGGAGTAACAAAGTCTTCAACAAGTGGTTTCCCCAAGTTCCATGTTTTACTTCCTTATTATGAATATGTTGATCTGAATATTTACTTTGTATTGTTGTGTGTTACTGTGTTTAGGATTAATGGTTATGAATTATTTAAAAGCGTAAATAATTCATAATAGTATTATATATGTGTGTTTTTAGGAGAAAATAAATGCATACAATAGGTTCATACGGAAATTTTGTTGGAAGAAAAACGATAGTTTTTTTATTTTTTTCATGCTTGGAGGAATCAACAACTAGTTGGGCACGTACTCACATTACACGTGGTCGTGTTATCCAACTGCTACCACTATAACCTCCAGGTGTGCCCACGATGCCCCATACGCGACACATAGGGTAAGTTGGGGGGATTTGAACTCGAAACCTCATGGAGCTTCATATCACAACACTTGCCAATTAAG
>SNQJ01S0066166.1:133331-148772 GCA_010110895.2 Picea sitchensis
AAAAAAAAAAAAATGAACACACATAAATAAAATTTATAAAAATCTTAGTAAACAAAACACCAAAAAAAAATCAAAATAATTTAACAAAATAATGTCATATAACAAACATATATCAAATCACATGGTTATAAAACATGTGTTATAAAACATGGTTGAAATACTATGGTTTTATAACAAATCGCGCCAAGGAGGGGAAGCCCGCGGGTTTGACCCCGAGACTTTTCCCCCATAACAACTACAACTACTAATGCGCCACCGCCATGGAACGTAGAAACCATAGAATAGGCAACGTGGGGCCTGGCATGAGGCCCACGTGCCTGCATCCACTACTCCATGCACAAAAAAAAAAAAAAACACAAATTTCTATTTGTTTTTAGGGTTTCGTTCGAAGTTATTTTGTTTTCACCCCTTTTTTTTTCTTACCACTTGCTCGGCTAACTCCCTCGCCGACTGACCTTTTTTTTGGCCATGCTCTTCATCCAGGAGTGCGGCCATGGCCGACCTCTGCCTGCCTACCTCCTCTTTCTTCTTATCAAGCAGTTTTCCTCACAACATTTATGCAGTTTTCCTCACAGCTTTCGTGCACAAGATAGGATTCCCGTGGGTTTTCATTGTAATAGCTTCTCCTTAACGAATTATTCCCTCCCTTGGATGCCATTGTTGGAGCTTGGATTAAACAATAGGTCTCTAAAATTATATGACCAAATTCATGGAGTGAATCGTCGCCATGGCGGGCTTCGCAACAAGTCGTCACAGCCATTCCTTAGGGTATTATTGTTTAAATTTTTGCAACTTAGCCATTTCTTCAAGTATTTTTTGTTTAAATTTCTGCAACTTAGGAGAAGTACGGCCCCTTTTTTATGTTGGTGGGCATTTTATGGAGTCTTAAGTGTGACCCTGGGCTTTCTGTTCGTGGAGAATTATATGTGTGTGTGTTCCGAGTTTCAGAATTCTTTAATCTGCAAAGTAGAGATGGGCAATATGCGAAGGTAGATTGGCGAGATGCGCAGGTAGATGAGCCATATGCGAAGGTATGGGCAATATGCACAGCAGGTTGTTATATGTGACACTGCTTTAGTCTCGAAGACCTACCCTCCCCTCGCTATTCAGAGCGAGATGCGCATAGAGAGACTGAATCATTCTTAGGAAAGCGTGCAAGTTGTTTTATGTAATCGGTGGAGAACATTCACAAGTAATTCTTTATCTAAATCATTCTGAAAACTAATATACTTCTGAGACACATCTTATATTAAAAAAAGCACGACTTTCGAGTCACGACTTGCGAGTTACAGGTTTTAGGAAAAGCGAGAGTCTCCGTCATGAGGTGACTCTACCGAAATTTGAATGTCGCAGTTGCCGCTGCCGAAGTAAATAAAGTCTCCATGAACGAGTCAAGATAAGCAAGGGGGCGGGAGGTACCTATATCTACCCAACCAGGTGTGATTTCTTTCAGTCATTCTTTAATCTGCAAAGTCCGCTTTATACATTTGGTTTCTGAATTTCGGGTTCCAAAGCTATCAGGGTTTTAAAAACAAAAAAATGGGTCCAGTTGTGAGGAGTTGAGCCCTTCACAAGTGCCTGGCATTGGCATGAGAGCACTGAGGGGAGCCACAAGCAGTTGGGGATTTGCATCGCCAGGTCCTGCTTCCGAATTCGTTGGAGGTACAGTTGGTTCCCTTCTTTTTTTTTGATCATACTTTCAGTTTTTTATTAGATGCGTCCGTACAGGACCGTGAGGATTCTATAATATCGCCGATTGATTATACTGGAAACCCTGGTTTTTTTTTATTCGTTTCATAATCTTCTTTTAAACTCTGAAAAATCCGGCGGCAAATTTATGTAAGCATAGTTGTTTGCACACACAGTATGATGCTCAGTTTAATTTGCATCAGATATAGACAAACACTGCCGGTATAACTCAGGTGTAGGTCTCTTTTAGCTTATCTAAGTCTTATGTCGATTTTTTTGGGGGGGGGTTCCATATTTTCCTTTGTGCTGCATGGAAATATTAAAACCTTTTAAGGAATTGTTTCTTTTGTCTAGCTTCCTCTTATCCTTACGCGACAATCATGCCCTTGTCCAGTCTAGGAATATTGCAATCAACGTAGCTGTCTTAGAGCACTCAAACTGTTATCTTTCCATTAGACCTTGCAAGTGGAGGTATCTATTTAGCTGAAGTTTTCCTTCGACATTTTCATAGACTTCAGGTGTCTATCCTACCCGAAACTTCATTGGCAAGTATTGCTCAAATAAAATAAAATTATCACCTCTCTTTTTCGTGCTTAATAGTTTTATTAGGCTGCTTTAATGGTAGCCATTTTATGGGAAGTGATCCTTCAAACTATCTGGTTCGATGCCACTATTTTTAAAGGGCGCTCCTTTGAATATACATGCTAATACTGTATTAGCCATATATGATCCAGTTAAAGGTTATTACTTAAAGCGGTTGTTTGTGATATATATGAGATCATTTGCTTGGATAATGTAGGGGTGCTACCTTGAGTATATTTTCTGATACTGTATCAGTCATATTGGATCAAGCTGAATGTTGCTTTGGTACATTTGTTTTTACATTTTCAATTTGTAATGCATTGATTTTTATATTTGTGTTAAAAAAAAAATTGTGTTTGGTTTGCAGGTTAGGCGTAGCTGGAGTTGGAGCTGGGAACTTGGCCCATAGGCCCAGATTTCAAACTAAGAAGCTCTGATACCATGTGTAATGACTTAAAATAAAAAATCGATATAAATCATTTCAATTGCACAAATAGATTAATAACCAGAACATATAATTTAATTTCACAAATAGACTAATCACCAGAACATATAAATTTAATTGATCTAAACATATTAGCTTATGGACAGCCTCATAATACATCATATTCCTTAAATTTCATAAAACAAATTCATAAATTAACATACCTGGGTCTGATTCTAAACCTCTGATTGTTCGCTTGCCTTGTTGACCGATGCTGCACTGTGTAAACACTACCCAAAACCTAGTTCCACCCTGCCAACTAGGTAACTTCCTAGCTCCAGGATATCATATGGATATCCTGGCCCCCGTGCCCAAAACCTCCAACAACTCGGTGCCTGTACTGAACCTTCCTGACTACAAAACTCCACTCTCATCCCTGCCAATCCAAGAGAGCCCCAAAAATCAATCCCCCATCTCCCGTAAACCTCCTTCCCCTCCATATTCCTCCTTCACCGACTTCACCCTCATTTACTTCCCTACCTAACCCATGTATTACCTTATCTTATCCTTTCGTCGTTAATGCCCCTTATCCCCTTTATTTATTATTTTATCCTATATTTAATGTCTTACCCCTTTGAATTAATATCTTATCCATTTCCTTGTACGTAACTCTTAATTTAACAAAATAATTTATTAACCCCCCTTTAATCCTTTACTTAATTAATTAATGAGTCAATTAATAATTAATTAATCCTTGACAATCATGAATAACTAATTATTAATAATTAATTAGTTAATGTTATTTAAGAAATAATTATTGTTTAGCTAATCTTTTATGACAGTTAGATTATTAAATTAATTATAATTAATAATCCTATACATCTATTTAAGCAGGGTCGTTACATAATATATTCCGGCCAGGAAAAATTCTATATAACCACAACCATGGATCAAGAAAAACAAAGGTTCATGCTTCTAACTCTATCTTTTATTCTATTCCTTTGATTCTCATTTACTGTATCTACATACTAGTTGTTTTCCCTTGCATACCAACTTGCATTCATGTTCATTGTATTTTGTTCATTCCCACATTGAAACAAACAGAATAAATGGAGAAGACGAAGGACTCTTAACCAGAAATGTAGAAGAGGAGACGCAAAGGTGCATGCTTCTACTCTTATTTCATATTCCATATTTCATTTATTGTCTGTATATTCGTTCTACTGCTTTGCACCTACTTTATTCTATGTAGATACTACGTATCTTCCTACATAATAACTTATCTTCATGTCAATTGTATTTTCCATGCTGCTACATTGAAATAAATAGAATTGTATTTAATTTTTTACATGTCTTTCTACATACCAACTTACCTTCATGTCCATTGTATTTTCTACATTGCTACATTGAAAGAAACAAATTAGTTAGACAAGAGGATGAAATCGTATATGCCACAACAGAGGAAGCTGAAGTACAATCTTTGAAAAGGTATACCAATTGTGATAGTAAATCAAACACACAAAACGAGTAGGTTGATAAAATATTGGACTAGAAAATGATGACTTGGCAACAATGGGCCTTTGTTGAGACTTCTCGCTTCCAAAAATTTCCCTCCCCTTTTCTATTTTTCCACTCTCTATTATCCCTTTTTTTCCCTTTTATATATTTAACCGAATTCCCCTTTCTTTTTCCCCTCTACTTTTGCTTTCTGGTTGCTTTGCTTAGTCGTTTTTCTAAAAATGTCTAGGTGTGTGGGTTGGCGGACTCACGGGGTCACATTTATACTCATGCTTCTATATCATGAGTCTGACCGACGACTTCCTCATTCCATACTTAGCCACTTTTTCGATCGCGGGTTCCCAGGCTGACGGGCTCAAAATTACGCTTCTATTGTTTTGTGTCCTCCAAACAACACCCAGAGTTCCGCGATATACAAATTGACAGCCGGACTCCCAGGCTGGCGGGCTCAAGATTGCGTTTTTATTCTTTCATGACCTGCAAACAGCTTCAGGGGTTCCGCGATATACAGATTGATCGTTGGACTCCCCCATCATGCCATGTTCTGTGTTACACATTTTTGCACCCAAAATTTTTGAGTCATACAATTTCACCGTCAGGTCCTCATGTTTCCTAAGTATCTCTTGACACCCTATTTCATATTCCATCTCCTTCGAGCATGTATGTGACATCTAGAACAATTATAGACAATATACAATGCATGTGTTTATTTAGTCTTTCTGATGTTCATGTACATATGCTTGCATCAGAAAAAGTTGGACGAGTGACATGGGCATGAGTAGTCAACCATCGCAAACATCAGCATAATGACAAGGCCAAAGGTAAAGATTCATACATTGTGCTCTTTCTATGTTTACCAAAAAAATATTCTAAGCTATTTATTCAACTATGCCATGATAAATATGTTGATGTCATGTGCAACACATGCTTTGCAGTTCACAGGAAGTATCAACGAGCGCAAGTGAAACACCCAACATAGTGCAAGCTCTGTAGACTAAGAGGTATGGTTACAAAACTCTGACCTACATACTTTATCCAAGTTGTGCGTCTACTTGTACATTTATGCCAAAAAAAAAATGATGTAGACTGCCATTCACATTACTTTTTTTGTTCAAAAAAGGTCACCAGGTCTAAACTTATAACGCGCAATATACTATCGATAGAAGGCTTGAACAGTCGTTGAACTGGACAAGTGTTCGTCGGGGACATAATGGTCGTGTATAACACCTACTTAGACAAGGCAAACAAAAGTAGATGCATTGTGCGTGCTAAAATGACAGACAACAAAGCCATGATGACAGTCACACTGACTATCCCTACACAACTTGTCCAAAAACATGCAGAAAAGATATTTCCAGGTAATGGGATATCCATTACAAATTTTAATATATTGTCGAAAATAGTATATGACTGTAGTGATTGTGATCGGATTATATCGCTCAACGAAACAAGTACTGTGGAAAAAAATCTCGCGATTTGTTCAAAATATCATTTCGCACCGGACACAATAATCAGCCAACTTGCACAAAGAAACGACACTTACCCAATCGGAACCATTGGTGTAGTTGTCATACTCGTGAGAAAACTTGGCTCGCAACACATTCTCCATATAAAGGATGGAGAGTCAGACAACAACAAGGCAATGGTATCGTTCTCCATATCCACTTTTGTCCTTTACTTTCACATGTTCATATATCTCAGTTATGTTACACAACTATTACATTGTTCCATGTTGCAGCTTCAATTGTTCAACACCTATTCAAACTTGTTTTCTGCAATGGAACAACAGTTGCATAAAGGGCAATTTCCACTTATGCTCTTCAAAAATATAACAAAGAAAAGAGATGTTAAATAAAGGATCTTTCGCACAACCCAAGCAACATTTGTAACAAAATTGCAAACAGACATAGTGCAGGATCTCAAGAAACTAACTAGCTTGACAACTGTTGTGCGTATACATCTACAATTCCATCCACACTTTACTCGTAAAAATTGCCTTGAACAATTTTTCTGTAGCTTTTTTGTTGTACATTTGTATATTATATTGTTCAATATATTAACTACTATGCTCACGTGCGCAAGTTGAGGGTGTTTTGGTTGTAGCGAATGCGGACTCAGCCCCATTCGACCATGTATGTGCCAAATGAAACTCTCATGTTTCTGCCTCTGCTTTCATAAATGATGGCACAATTTATTGCCTACGATGCAATAAAAAATTCCCTTACATATATAGACATTGCCTCAACACTACCGTCTGAACCCTCAAGAACACAATTGTACATTGTACAATTAGACAACCTCTGTTACAAGATGTGCTTCCTGGGTTAGCAAAATTTCCATATGAAGTATACCTACAGAAAAAGGCAAACAATGTCTACATGATATGCGACTTTCGGGTCCATAGCAAATTTACATTAAACGAGGACAATGCCATACTGCATATCAGTTGAACCAAAAAAAAAAATCATGTCAAGCGTTGGCAGGAAACGAAACAATCTCATTTGTATTTGTCCATGCTACCCAATGAGGATATGAATAGAGTTTTGCAGTGACATGGAAAATTGAACTGGAAATGCATAAGATTGTTCATCCCAGGAATGAGAAGCATGAGGACAGACCTCATACAGAGTATCCAACTGTGAATAAATTAGGACCATCCTTTGAGTCGTCAAAATGGCTTTCTCCTCTGAACATAACCATCAGGCATTTTCAATAATATTGCAAATTTGGCATTATTCGAACTCCATTAAGTTAAATGTTGACACTCTTTTCCAGAACTAGTAATGTTAGAACATTGTCAAGTCAACGTGATCTTGGTTAATAGTACTATCAGAAGCAAATGTTCAAAGTGATCTTGCTTCATGGTAATATAGTAATGGACAAATTTCTTGGTGCCCATTTGGGTATCTGGTTATAGATGGTATACAATGCCCAATCTCCATTGATTTTTTCATGTCTTGTGTTTGGTAGACTTTTGTTCATGTGCTTTCGTGTTGTAGTTCAAGGTTCTCATGAGCCCGATTTTTGAATTATGGTTGGATGATACATTTAGGATCTTAGTGGGTTTTCTATGATCTTAAAGAATATACAAGACATGCTTTTCCTTTTGATGTAGGTTTTTTCAAGCAAATGTAATATGTAGCTCATTTTAGCACTTTTACTTGATCGATGAAATTACCAATATTCATCTTCAAAAATATTTTGAAATAAAAGGATATATGCTATGTGAAGTCCAATAGAACTATGATATCAACCACAAAAAATTAAAATTAAAATTCGTCGTTGTTATATTTACGGTGTGGTTTTTCTATGATCTTAAAGAATATACAAGACCTGCTTTGCCTTTTAATGTAAGCTTTGTGAAGCAAATGTAATATGTATCTCATTTTAGCACTTTTACTTGATCGATGAAATTACCAAAATTCATCTTCAAAAATATTTTGAAATAAAAGGATATATGTTATGTGAAGTCCAATGGAACTATGATATCAACCACAAAAAATTAAAATTAAAATTCGTTGTTGTTATACTTACGATGAAGTTGACAATAAAATACTTTTACTTGAACATCCCAAAATTGCTTTTTTTTGTAGCTTTTCGATGCTTCTCTTATGCAAACACATCCTGGAAAGTATAACCATGACTCACTTTCTCTATTCCTTGATTGAAGATCTCGTTCACCTGTCTAATGCACTTCATAGTTATTGTTAATACCATCAATGGGGCTTTGTTAAGACCAATTCCCACTTCTGAAAATTGCCCTCCACTTTCTTTTTTCCCTCTACTTTCCCTTTCTGGTTACATTTTCATTTTTTGCAAAATGTCTAGGTATACGGGTTCATGGATTCATGCATTCAGATCTCCACTAATGCTTTTATATCACGAGTTTGACCGACCGCTTCCCCATTCCATACTTGGCCACTATTTCCATCGTCGGTTCCTGGCCATGCTTGCTCCACATTGCGCTTCCATTGTTCTGTGACCTACAAACAACACATGGAGTTCCGCGATATACAAATTGACCGTTGAAGTCCATCATCATGCCCTATTTTGTGGTACACATTTTGTAGTCAAAAGTTCAGAGACATACAGTTTGACCATCGGGCCCTCATGTCTCCTGAGTATAACTTGTGACCATGTTTTGAAGCCTGACCGACCGCTTTCCATACTTGGCCATTTCTTGGAATCTCTTTCACAGGTTGGTGGGTTCACGAAATGTCCAATGATTAATCGCTCTTCGCCATCCCCACCACCTTCGCACTTCTTTCTAGATATGAAATTATTAAGCTTTAATGCCAATAGCTCATCCTGCAAGAACCGTTAAGATTGTCATTAATGTCTGAAAGGCTGGAGGAGATCTTTCATTAATACGAATTAAACCAAGATTTGCGGATGATTGTATTATCCCTTCCGAGTGTTCATTTCAAGCATCATGGAATCTTTTTCACACGTCGTCTGGTTGGCAACTGCACAAAATCTCCAATCCTTAATCGCTCGTCGCTGTCACCGCCACCTTCGCATGTTTTTCTAAGTATGAAATTAGTAATCTTTAATGGTAACAACTCATTATGTAAGAACCGTAGAAATTGTCATTGCTCAACGAAAGTCTCAAGGAGATCTCCCATTGATACACATTAAACCAAGATTTGCGGAGAGTTATATTATCCCTTCTGAATGTTCATTTCAAACATAATCTGGAGCAAATGGACATTCTCGCTAACTTATGGCAAGAGTTTGACAACAGTTATGTCCAGATACAGTAAACACCTACGGGCGTGATGACCAGAACTTTCAGTGGTCCTGGGCATATTCTTACTACTCATCTCCTTCCGCCCAAAAGCAAAGAAGGACATGGTCCATTGGTGCGTTAAGAGATATATTTCAAGCCAAAGAATTCCAAGGCAACCCCCCATGCTCAGACAACCCCCCCTATGTTGATGGTCGGTGCAGAGGTTGATGCGGTCAATTTCGAGATGGAAGAAGATGATCTGATGGACGATGACACGATGATGGATGATGGCAATGCAGATGATGTTCCCACTCTTGTGTCCAAATTGAAATCCACCATAACAGGGGGCACTTCATGACTCGGTGATGGTGGCCCTAACAAGACCAAAGGAAGGGGCTTTAGAAAAGAAACTGACGATGAACGCAATAGCTGCTTTGCAGCTCGAGAGTTTGAGTCTCTCGACTCGGATGGCGGTCCTCGCCCTCAAAGATGTATCCGTTCCTTTCATTTTTAAGGTTTTGGATTGGGTTTGGATTTGTCTTTGGTGCAGGTTGTGTCCCTAAAGTCTTTGACTGTAAGGAAATGGTCTCTTGGTGCATCGAGAGATATATTTCAAGCCAAAGAATTATTCAATTGTGGGACCACTCTCCTATTCTCTGGATATACAATTAACATCTTAGAGGGTGAGGACCAGAACTGCCAATTGTGCAAGGCATATTCCTACTACTCATCCCCTTCTGCCCAGAACGAAGTAATTTGGACCTATGGAATTTCCCATGTAGGATGTGTCCCTGAAGTCTTTGACTGTAAGGAGGTGGTCTCTTGGTGTGTCCTCACTTTCAGTTTCAAGCTCTTCCGCTTTCCCTACGACATTTTCTCTTCTTCCTCGTGAGAAGCTTGTGAGAATTATCAATTTTACCGCGAGGAGGGTTCTATCTCTTCCTGCTTTTGAACAATTCTAGGTTGCTTTCTTACTAGGGTGGGCCATTGGAGCGATGTTGTGGGATGTCATACTCTTGGTAGTGGTAGCCATGGATTGGACACTCTTCTCACTGGGGCCTTTTCCCTATTGTTTGTACAATTCAGTGGTGCTTTGCAATGTCTCTAGGTCGCCAACGTCAGGAGCATGAGTGTTGTTGACCTTTGTCTTCCACAATATGTTGAGATTGTTGCAACCAACATTGAACTTCAGAGGAGAAGACTGCAAGGAGTTCCTAAAAAAGCATGATAATCAGTTTTGTATGCATGTTCAAGAGCTTGTTGATGGCTCCTACATGTTGTCGCACTAGATGAACAACACAGAATTGTATGCATGTTTTTTTTTTGTAACACTTGTACCTGTATTTATGACAAATATGTTCAATGCTTCGGTGCAAAGAACTTAGTCCAATGTCTATGGATAAATAGATATTACCCACTATTCTTTTTTATAGATTTACTATTAAAAAAATTGCCTTGGAATCTTGGTTGGTGCTTCTTTGTTGGATTTAACACCTCTTCTTGTTTGCATGGTTCGATAGTCTCGTAATTCATAAATATATTGTATTGACTCAAGTAATTTGATCAAATATGGAGCATTGAACAATTATATGACAATGGATTGTGTTGATCACATGAGGCTTCTATGGAAACATAGATGAATTTCACACGGTTTCAAACCAACATTCAATTCTATTCGTAATGCAGATAGAACATAGCAACATTAATTCATGATGTGGGAGTTGGGGCCCCACCCAAGAAGTTTCGTTTTCATCTCAACCTTGTTGAGAAAACGATCTCTTATTTCCCTTTCGCTTCCTTGATTCCTTTACTCCAAAAGGAAACATTTTATTGGTTGTCCATCCCTTAGCCTCTATTTGAGCACTTTTACTTTATTAATGAAATTACCAAATTTCTTCTTCGCAAATATTTTGAAAAAAAAAATGATATATGCTAGTTGAAGTCAAATGGGGCTATGAAATCAACCACAATATTAAAATTTCAGTTGACAGTACAATAAGTTTAGTTCTAGATATGCAATTATTAAGCTTTAATACTGACAACTCATCATGCAAGAAGTTTAATACTTAAAATACTATTTCAAGGCATTAAACAATATATCAAGAACACGATTACTCCCACAAGTTACAATAAAAATGAATCTTCAACAAAGCATTTTCTCACACCCTTTTTAATGATACAAGCACAATAGAAAATGAATAAGTGGATAACATTTTGGACTAGAAAATGAAGATTTTGCAACAATGGGGCTTGTTTGAGACCAATTCCCGCTTACGAAAATTGCCCTCCGCTTTTCTATTTTCCCACTCTCTTTTATCCCCTTCTTTTCCCTCTTTTATACTTAACCAAATTCCCTTTTCTTTTTCCCCTCTACTTTCTCTTTCTAGTTACTTAGTCCTTTTTTTCCGAAAATGTCTAACTACGCGGGTTGGCAGACTCGCAAGTTCACATTTGTACTCATGCTTTTATATCACGACTACGACCGACTGTTTCCCCATTCCATACCTAGCCACTTTTTCGATCGCGGATTCCCAGGCAGGCGGGCTCTAGATTGCACTTCCATTGTTTCGTGACCTACAAACAACACTAGGACTTCCGCGATATACAAATTGACTGCCAGACTCCCACATCATCCCCTCTTCTGTGTTACACATTTTTCACTCAAAAGTTTTGATACATACAATTTGACCGTCGGGGCCTCACGTCTCCTAGGGAACCCTTGTCACCCTATTTTGAAGCTTGTCCAACCGCTTTCCATACTTGGCCATTTCTTAAAATCTCTTTCGCGGATCGTCAGGTTCGCGAAATCTCTAATTCCTAATCGTTGTTTCCTGTGCCTGCCACCTTCGCACTTCTTTCCAAGTATGCAATAACGGAGGTTTAATGCTAACAACTCATCATGTAGCAACCATAAATATTGTCATTATTGAGCAAAAGGCTCGAGGAGATAGTCACACTGACTATCCCTATACAACTTGTCCAGAAACATGTAGAAAAGATCTTGCCAGGTAATGGGATATCTATTACAAATTTCAATATATTAGCCCTTCTTTTCCCTCTTCTATACTTAACCAAATTCCCCTTTATTTTTCCCCTCTACTTTCTCTTTCTGGTTACTTAGTCGTTTTTTCTGAAAATGTCTAACTGTGCGGATTAGCGGACTCACGGGTTCACATTTGCACTCATGCTTTTATATCATGACTCTGACCGACCACTTCCCCATTCCATACCTAGCCACTTTTTTTTATCGTGGATTCCCGGGCAGGTGGTCTCTAGATTGCACTTCCATTCTCCCCTCTTCCATGTTACACATTTTTCACTCAAAAGTTCTGAGACATACAATTTGATTGTTGGGGCCTCACGTCTCCTGGGGAACCCTTGTCACCCTATTTTGAAGCACGTTCGATCGCTTTCCATACTTGGCCTTTTCTTGGAATCTCTTTCGTGGATCGTCGGGTTGGCGGGTTCACGAAATCTCCAAATCCTAATTGTTGTTTCATATGCCCGCCGCCTTCGCACTTCTTTCCAAAAATGCAATAACTGAGGTTTAATGCTAACAACTCACCATGCAACAATCGTAAAGATTGTCATTAATGAGAAAAAGGCTCGAGGAGACAGTCACACTGACTATCCCTACATAATTTGTCCAGAAACATGCAGAAAATATCTTTCCAGGTAATGGCATATCTATTACAAATTTCAATATATTAGCGAAAACAAGTCCGACCGACCATTTCCCTATTCCATACTTAGCCACTTTTTCGATTGCGGGTTCCCGGACATGCGGGCTCAAGATTGCGCTTCCATTGTTCCACTACCTACAAACAATACCCATAGTTCCACAATATACAAATTGACCGTTGCACTGCCCCATCATGCCCTCTTTCGTTTTACGCATTTTGCACTCACAATTTTCGAGACATACAATTTGACCGTCGGGCCCTCACCTCTCCTGGGTATCACTTGTAACCCTACTTTGAAGCCCGACCGACCGCTTTTCATACTTAACCATTCCTTGATTGCTCTTCCTTGTCCCCACCACCTTCGCACTTGTTTCTAAATATGCAATTAGTAAGATTTAATGCTAACAACTCATGATGCATGAACCGTAAAAAATGTCATTAATGAGCGAAAGGCTCGAGGAGATCTCCCATTAATATGCATTAAACCAAGATTTGTGGATGGTTATATTATCCCTTCTGAGTGCTCATTTCAAACATCATGGAATGTCTTTCGCGGATCATCGGGTTCACGAAACCTCCAATCCTTAATTGCTCTTCACCGTACTCACCACCTTTGCACTTCTAAGTATGCAATTACTAAGATTTAATGCTAACAACTCATCGTGCAGCAATCGTAGAGATTGTCATTAATGAGCAAAAGGCTCGAGGAGATCTCTCATTCACATGCATTGGACCAAGATTTGTGAATGGTTATATTATCCCCTCTGACTGTTCATTTCAAACATCGTCTGGAGAAAACAGACGTTCTCATAAACTTATGGCAACAACTCGACAACAGTTCTGTGGAGATATATTGAACATCTTCAGGCATGAGGACCGGAACTTCCAGTGGTCTAGGGTATACTCTTACTACTCATCCCCTTGCACCCAGAACAAAGTAATTTGGACCTCTGGAATTGCTCGTCCAGGCTGTGTCCCTGAAGTTTTTTACTATAAGGAGGTGGTCTCTTGGTGCGTCGAGAGATATATTTCAGGCCAAAGAATTATTCCATTGCTGGACCACTCTCTTGTTTCTTTTTCACCTCAAGTCTTCCGCAAGATGTTAGGATTGTCGGAGCCAACATTGACCTATAGAGGAGAATACTACAAGCAGTTCCTAAAAAATCATTATAACGGGTTGGACCTCTTGCCCGAGTTCCTGGAAGACTTGAAGGCAGTTCTTGAAGATATCACAAGCCTACAGGTTAGTTCATTTAGAAATCCATTCCGAGAAATTGCTTGGTTGTTTACAAGAATAAAGGGACAAGAATCCACAACAAGTATTTCCCACATGATTCTTTATATTTTGTATTTCACAGTCAAGGAACAAGCCATTTTTTATTGGGGGAAGCTAATTTCCACTGAAATATGTTCTCAATTGTCACGATTCAAAGAGGAGAAGAAAATTTATATGTCATCCTACTTGGTTTTCACGATAACGCATTGTTGTTTATTTCCAAAACTGTCTGTGTCCAATAAGGTAAACTGTGAATTCAACCCAATAACCTTCTGGTACCAGGCCTTGTGGAGGCACAAGTCCTCCCATTGTTTTTATGAGGTTTTTAATGACTTTTTCTCAGTTTTCAAAGATTTATTGTTAGGAAAGGATGCTCCTCGCATGTCTGACCAGGAAACCAAGTTTTTGGACAGGAAGGGGACACTTGAACAAATGGAGAATTACAGTGTGATAATGATTTTTGGCTCCAAGGAAAAACCTTCTTTCCTTCCATGTCACATTACGGACAAGATGTTTGTTACAGAAATAACAAGGCAATACAACTACTGATTGCATTTTTTCCATGAGAAGAGAAAAAAAAAGTTCATTCCTCTGCCTTGGAAAGTCGGCAACTTCATGTTCAGGAACATCAACAAGATTGATGAATTCACGGGCCATTTCAACAACTTGAACCTAAGATATACTGAAAGGCTATGAGGGTTCGACCCTAATGGGATTTTCTTAGAACATTTACTAACAGTTGGCTTCAACAATTATTTTATCTAGACACGCCTGAACGAAGACAAAGACAATGACGACAACACTCGTGCTCCTAATGCTGGCAACCTAGAGACATTACAAAGCACCATTGAATTGTACAAACAACAAGGAAAAGGCCCCGGTGAGAAGAGTGTTCAATCCCCAGCTACCACTCCCAAGAGCTCGACATCCCGGAGCATCGCTCCAACAACCCACCCCAGTAAGAAAGCAACCCGTAATTCTTCAAACGGAGGAGGAGATAAGAACCCTCCTTGCGGTAAAATTGATAGTTCTCACAAGCTTCACATGATGACGAAGAGAAAAAACGTTGTAGGGCAAGTAGAAGAGCCCAAAATTGAAAGTGAAGACATGGAACTTGAGACTGATCTAGATAACGTATCCTGCAACATTGATCAGCCCCGAGATGTGATCCACCATAGTCCCCCAATGGAAATAGCTAAGACCGGAATTTTTAACGAAGATAAATCCTTCATATTCCAAAGCGTTGTTTTTTACAACGAATCTAAAAATTTAATTATTGAAAAGAGAAATGTAAGAAATAAGAAAGGGAAATCTTGTTCAGAGATTAACCTTAGGAACATGCAGCTGTCCCAAATCTCCCAACTTCACTGAGCAATCAAAGATGCTCTTGATGATTCCATTGGAGGCATTGAGGCGGAGAATGCCAGACTAAAGGAGCGACTCAAGGAATTGGAGGAAGCTTTGATTCCTATCCCATTGCTTGCTAGTCCTTTAGCAATAACCATGCATGCCACCCCTGCAACCAAGTTAAAAGGATCCT